>VBVQ01001830.1:0-30243 GCA_011636635.1 Tetramorium simillimum | reverse complement strand
CCGCCCCGCCCCGGCGGACGCGTCCACGGGGAAAATCGCGTTGGCATTTTTTCAAAGGAAATGTCAACGCTGGGCGTGCCACAACAAAGCAGGTGCGCGTCTCGGCCGGCGCGGCAAGGACACTAATTTAGCGAAAGGCCGTCGGATGCGATCGGACGTCGGATGACGTCAACGATCCTCTCTCCTCCGCTATACTACACGTTTAGCCTGCCGGAGAGAGAAACCCTCGGCCGCTTTAACGCTTCCTCGCGCGCGTGATCAATAACAGTACGTCAAAGGTACGTAATGCACGACGTCCTTTAAAGACGATGGACCGACGTGTCAACCCGTGTCCGAGATTCGCGCCTTCTCGCGCTCCGCGAGGCCGCGGTCACCGACCGCGCGCGGCGAGAGGCTCACTCGCTCGGAAATATAATCAAAGTCCTTTACGTAATCATGAAAGTCCCAGAGAATAAGTCCGAGATAAAATATAAATCCACGAAAAAATATATTTATAAATTTCAAGCTGATGTTAATTCTTACGAGATTTAATTGAATTCACCCTGGGAAAAATGTTTCGCTCTTTGAAAATTTTGTCGAAACGACAAAACATTTTGGTTAAAATATGCCCAACAAAACTGTTTAATTGTTGTAAATAAATATGTTATTTGCTTAGATTTTGTTAAATCATTTTGTTTAGAAAACAAAACAGAAAAATACATTTAATAGAAACAGTTAAAGATTTTATTATATTAAACAAGTTACTTGGTTGTTGTTAAAAAACATAAACTAAACAGTTTGGTTGAAGATTCTCAATTTTTTCCCAATACTATTTCACCAAGATTCTTGGTAACTATAATCAATCATAATAATCCAGTCTTGATACAAGTTACCAAGAATCTTGGTAAAACAGTTTCAATTAAATGTATAGATCATTATGACCAAATAATGTTATAAAAAATGAAATCATAATTATTATCAAACGTTTTGTTATTATATTTGGTAATGATAACTAAATATTTCAAGAAATTGCATTACTAAATGCATCTTACATGTTTACCTAGAATTTTTTTTTCAGTGTGCAATCTCCTCAGTCTTTAATTTTTCCAAGTGTGACCGTTCCACTTTGCGTTTTATCTCCTTACGGATCTATCTATCCGATCTTTGGATTTCCAGAGAATTTTCCAGGTCCATTCATGACCGAATGCACGAAATTCGTGTCAATTGTTACAAACTCGTATACGCGGTCTGGAAACATTCATTGCCGGCGAAACGCGTGCGGTATCTAATCTTCAAAGTCAGGGCGATTAACGTGCACGCGGAACGCAGTTTGTTTGCAGGGCGGGGTGGCAGGGAGGCCTCCCGATATCTCGCAATTTTATCTGGCGCGCGATCGCGAAGGCGTGATCGTCGCCGGCCTGCATTAGTCACCGCGGTTGTAATTTACGCGGCGCGCTATCGCGCGCGGCTTTCGTCACCCTGTTACGGCGAGTTATCAACATAATAACGGTCTTCATGCATGGTAACGGTCGGGAATGTTGACCCTTAAAGGCGAAAGATAGCTCGGCCGCGAAGCGAACCGGCCGCGCGCGCGCCCGACGAGCTGGTCCCACGTTTTCCGCGAATTCCACATGGTACACAGAAACGGAAAGAGAGAGAAAGAGTGAGAGACTTCATGTTTTTGCAAATTAAACTGATAGACATCTAATTTTTTAAAATCTTTACGTTGAGCGTTTTTTAGCGCTCTCTGCAGATTTTTTTAAATGCTGCACCCCAGTCGACACAGAGCATCTCAGTTACATTACAACTATGTTATAATTTCTTACTCAACAATATAAATGTAACATAATATGTAATATAACATGTGTTATATTACATTTACATTGTTGAGTGCGAAATTGCAACATAGATGCACTGAAAAATAGATTGGTTATAATAATCCAGTCTTGATAAAAGTTACCAACAACCTTGGTGAAATAGTTTCAACTAAACATATAGGTCATTATAACAAAATAATTAAAATTATAAGAATGAAATGTTCATAATTGTTATCAAATGTTTTGTTATTATTATTGTTTATATAGTAATACTAAAATCATACTAAATATTTACTAAATAGTAATACTAAATATTTCAAAAATTATTATTAAATACATCTCGTAAGTTTACCTAGAATTTATTTTTCAGTATGTTACGTCACTGATGCTCTGAGCTCAATTGGGACTCAAGAATACATAATCAAGATCTCGGTCGCCATAAACTTTTGTGCGACGCAATCGCGACTTTTAAGGATTTTTCAGAAATATCCATTCTTCTTTCATTTTTCACGCATGTCTATTGCGGGAAATTATATTTCCGGTTCCGTAGGATCGACCCAATCTCGCAGGGACCGCGTCGTACCATCGCAATTAGCCCCATCCGAGAAGGATCGATCTTATTTGCCTGGTCCACTCCGTCGCGGTGTATCGCGGGCGCTGAATAATTTACGCCCCATCCGCTTTAAGCGCGCGGAGTCATCGCGCAACGCCATACCGCGCGCGCGGGGAGATGGTGCCTTCCGAGCCGTCTGGAACGTGCACAGATCAATATTCCGCCACGTTGCGTTCCTCGTTCCGCCCTCCTTCCTTCATCCCACCCACCCCAGCTGAAATTGGCATTGATTTTCACGGTTCGGGAGGGCTCGCCGTCCCTCCCCCCCCCTCGACTGCGGACCCCAGGCGGAACGTTCGGGCTTAAGGTCGCTGTATACGTTCTCTAGCGTTTGTACATATGTGTGTGTATAATATACACACACACGCAGATTTTCGCAATGCTTTCAGGAACAGAAATCGAAGTCCAGGGGATGATCAAACATCTAAAATTTCATCTCGTTCAAATCGATCGCTTTCATTAGCGACTTTTAAATTTAGATCGCAAATATTGGCGAATATCGGGGCACGTTTTAATCTTAGAAAATGAAAAGCCGAAGCCGTCTAAGATAATAAAAAGCATTATGAAAATTGACACGTCACGGTCAATCTTCGCGCTTGCCGCGCTCCGACGGCGTAATGGAAGCATGGCGTGAAAAATAACGGCGTAAATAACAAACGGTATTACGGTCTAAAACTTTCACTGTCAAGCTGCTTAGCGATATTATCCGACGGTCTTCGTGAAACGAGCAAAGGCACGCCACAGCTCGGCGGCAGAGATTCGTGCGGAGGTGGTTGGGAATTTAAAAAAAGAGACGCATTCGTTCACATCAACACATATATTTTGTTTTTTTTTTGCTTGTTGCATACATACGATAAACAGTACAATGTTACGCGTTTCCTCGAGGTATGGTATACTAGAAAATTTTCATTATCCACTACTACAATTGCTATTCGACATATTGTTTCGTCATATCTCTTCGACTTCGTGTATCTGCGTTAGCTATACGAGAATCGTTCAAGAAGGAAGGGGGGAAAAAAGGAAAAACAAAACAGAAAAAAAAAAGGACGATATAGAAGACAAAAGGAACGAATTACGATACGAGCGCGAGAGTTCCTCAGAGTTCCTCGTTTCCCTCGATCGGGGAAGGTCCCTCCTCCGTGCGCGCCTCATCAGGGAGAGAAAACTGGCGACTCGCGGACGGCTTGGTCGTCGCCGGCGACGGATGGAAGGTGCGAGCGAGTTGCACGGGCCGCGTTTACCTCGGCGTAATCCCGAGCGTCGTCGCGACACCCTTATTCCCTGCGCGCCCCAATTCCGCTCGTCCCCGGTCAACCGTTAATAACGACAGCGACGAACGGCAACGGAGACAGACGGAAGGTGACGTGAAACAAACTCGATAATTGGCAATTAATTCGTATCGCGGAGTTCGTGCGACAAAGCACCGTCTTGAGAGAAACGAGACCTCCCCCCCTCAAGCGGGCGTGAAACGAGACGTCTCGCAGAGATCCTTCCGCGGAATTGTTGTCCCGCGGTAAAGAGAGAGAAAAGATGGAGAGACACGACGGATAAACATACGGAAAGTGCGACGCAGGGGACGATGCGACGACCAAGCCTCCCTCGTGGTCGTGAGAGGACCTCTCTCGTTTACAAGGATTCGTTTACGGATTTAATACGCGCACTGAGAGAGAAATATAATTAGTTTTGGCCTCAACCCCAATTTTATAATATTTCTAACGACAATTGTGGTCAACATAATGATGCATACGCTGAAACTCCTATTTTGTTGTATAAACAAGAAGTGAGTAAACCAGATAAAATTTCACTAAATTTTTTGTTTGATTCAACAAAATTGGAATCCCATTTTGTTGAAATCAAACAAAACATGTGGTTAAGATTTGTTTGAAAAATTTGGTTGCTCACTCTTTGCTGTTCATACAACAAAATAGGATTCTCAGTGTATAGTTAAGTCAATCATATTTATTGTTAGAAATGTTATAAAAAAAAGTAACTATGTTTTTCTCTTAGTGTGAAAAGAAGATCGCGAGCTCGCGAGAAACCAGGTCCATGCGTGAGAAAGATCGCGAGCCGTCGCCGCCGAGTGCCGGCCGAGTCGAGGATCGTCTCCGCGCCACCCTCTCGACCAGGACTCGACGGCGAGACGGCCGGCGTTACAGCTGTAAAAGATATTGCTATTCGAGCGCTTCCCTCGAAGTGTCGTCGCCAGATATTTTGCGCGACGTTAAAGAGCGTCTAGACTTGCAATTTTAGGACGTATGCGTCGGGAAGACCGGCCGTACGCATGCTTAAGTATCGACGAAAGTTAAAAACTAATTATTCATGTACACGTACGAGTTGTTCAATATATTTTGTATCTAATTAATCGGCATCGCGTGCAAGAGACACACATTTCAAGAAATATTCGCCTCTCGACGCATTCAGTACTGACCGAAAATCAATAAAATATATTTAACAATCTGATAGAATAATTTAGTTTACTGTTGCCAAGTAGACAGGATCCGTGTCACTCTCGATCCTTCCTTTTTACCTGTCAGTTTTAATTAACGTGTCGCGGACAATCGAATCGCAACCGAAAGCGTAACATCATTGGTGTATCATCGCACTGTTAACTTTACAGCGACGCAACGTAATAATATTACAAATTTAGACGCACTTTGAGCAGAGACGCCGCTTCGCGCGAGACGCAGCTTCGACATGCCACCCGCCGCCGCTAAAATCGAGGGTGCGTGCCGTCGACGAGGGGACAGAGGATACCTCGAGCCTCGGCGGAATCCGTCCGCGGTACGACGAGGCGTGACACGAAAAAAAAAAAAAGTTTTCTCTCGTTTTTTTTAATCTTGTATTTTTCCGAGCGCTTCGTTCCCCCGCGACAACTTCCGACAACCGCTCCCCTTTCGCTTATGTATGTGTGTATGTGTACGTGTGTGCCGATCTGTTTGTACAAATATATACAAAAGGAGCCGCCCGCGCGCGCACGTGCCTAAGAAAAAAAAAAGGGCACCCCTTTCCGCGAGAAGATCGCTCCGATCGTCGCGCGAGAAAAGGATTCCCCCCTCGGGCGCGTTCAGCGAGTGCCTCTGCCTGCCTTTTTTCCTCCCTTCACTCTTGTTTTTTTATCGTTTAGACATAGCGAGTATGTGGTTCCTATTTTGACGGGCGTGCCTTTTTCATCGGTGAAAATGAAAAACCAAAAGGCCCTCGACTTAAGGTCTAGCGCGTAAACTAAAGGCGAAAGTGGACGTTGTACAGTCGGACATTATCATATTACATAATCCGCTTTGCGGAGTGACTGGATGGCGCGATGTGCTCACGTGTTTCACGTGACTCTTCTACTTTTTTTTTCTTTGCTTATTTTTCCTCTCCCCTGAAGACCGGACGAGCGCGATTGTAAGGAGCGCGAGTAAAATGCAAACGTCGTGTGCCTTTGCGAGTGAGAAACCAAGTAAGGGAGACGTCGCGTGTCTCTACGCGCCAAAAAGCGTCTTTCAAGAGACGACGACGAGATACAACTTCATTCACGAGAACAAAAAGACAAGAAAAAGAGACGAAAGAAAAGAGAAAGAGAGAGAGAGAGAGAGAGAGAGAAAGAGAGACAGAGGATAATAATAATTTAATAAGTCAAAACGCAAAAACGAATATAGATTTTTTTTGTACACTTAAAACGTTAAAAAACGTTAAAAATTCTTTTAGTTATACGCTTTATTAATAATATAGGTATGTACACATATACACAATGTACAGAAAACCCGTGCGCTGGGTCCGAATGTCTGGCATATGTTTATTATATAATACAACGAGCGAAGAGTATAGGTAGAAAGAGTATACAAACGAAAGAATAGAAAAAGGGGCGGCGATAACCGCGGAGACGATATTTGTCTCTCGCGTTAGTCATTAATTAAATTCACGAATTCCAATCATCCAGTTGGACGAGCGTGAAAAAAAATAAAGTACAATGCGATCGCGTGCGTTTCGCGACACCAAGTCAATGTTTCCGTTTCGAAGTGTACGTGAATTGTGTTCTTGTATATTGTATATGGTGTGTGTTTGTGTCTGTGTGTTGTATTGTGTAGTGTCTATGCCTGTGTGAGAGAACGCAAGCAATTATGCCCGCGATACAAGAGACAATGAAGAAAGGCATATCGAGCCTAAGTACAAACCCAACCGGGCAACAAATTATCAGCATCATCAATGCCGTCGCGACCTCAATGTCGCGCGTGCTCCTTCTCTAATCCGCGAAAAATAATGCGCTTCTTCCGTCGTGTTAATTCAACCGCTCTCTACGAAATCCGTATGTACATGTGTAGCAGAACAATCGACCGCCAGTATGCAAATTTGCCAAAGACTTCTTCTCAAAACCGGACACAAAAGATAAAATACCGTACGATATCGATCACATCGTCAAAACGCGTCATTAACCGTCGGCTTTGAATAAAATCAAATCGTCCACTTTCCCTCCCCCAACCCTACCCACCCCTCTCATTCTTTTGCCCTCCCCTCTCATATTACCCCCTTATCATTGACGTCAACAACTTCGTGAGAATCCGTATCGCACCAGACAACGTCTTTGGCTCGAGTCGTTCGTTGGCTCTCCCGCGCCAACGAGTATTTATCACCGTTACCAAAAGCGTTCGGTGAAACCCTTCACGGTTCCAACCATATAACAGCCCCTCTGTATAAAGAGGAACAGAAAATTTGAGCCCTGATTCGACATTGAAAGAGGGTCTTTAAGTTTCTCTCTCCTTCTTGACTTTGAGCCCAGTGCCCGTAGTATCCTCGCCCAGGATGGTAGCTATCTCACCCTGCATGAAGGCCCACGGTACCTGACTGTTCGCCAGGGGGCATTTCTCACCGCTCGGACAATAAACCTGAAGCGAAGAAGAAGAACGAAAACCGTTAAAAACCATTGATGAAATATTTGAGGGAGGCAGTAACGCGCGATATCCAGGATACTCACCTCGGAGCCAGCACCCTGCCTCTTTATGCTGTCCCGACTGCACGGGAAGCAAAACTTGTGATGCGGTACGCTGGGACACTGCACGAAATGCGTGTCCTCCAGACGTTCCTGGCACAGCGTACACTTGAGGGTCGGCGCCGTGACCGGTTCAGCGCCGGCAGCTTGAGCAACCGCACCTTCCGAGGATGTCGTCACGGTTGTCGAAGATACCTGCCGTGAACTACTGGACCGTCTGCCCGATGAGCCTGGAAATTCATACAATTTTTTGCGACCGTTATTTGACGTTCTTCATCGCGTTGTAATCTTATTGTCAGAAGAAACTCGATTTTAACATTTTAAAATCTATAATCTCTATCATTTTAAAAACTCTCTATAATCGTACGATTCGTCAATAAGTCTGATAAGATGTACTTCTATATAAACATCAATGACGATATCAGGAGGATAGATAAAATGAAGATATGACAAACAGATATATATACATATATAAGTATTTATAAGTAGTCTATAAGTATAATTATACCGCTGCAATTACCTGAACTGTTCGGGCTGTGCTGGGAGCCTCTAGAAGCACTGCGTTGCTGAGCGTTGGCCGTGGTCGGTGGACTTCTGCTGGTAGGACTGGGATTGTTCGGTGGCTGTGGCACCGGCTCGGGCGATGTCAGATTGTCAGCGACTGACATTAGGGCGGCCATCGGTGACGGGCCGTTCGCCGTGCCCTGAAAGAGGAAGCGCCATCGTCACTTGGCATTCTAAGATTACGAGCTCATAATGGACTTGCTCGCGTAGGCGTTCAGCAGGCCAGAAAGCGCGCAGAAACATTGATTGCGCGCGGGATAAATATGGATCGTCGCCTATGAATGGACCGGCTGAAGCCGCGCTAGCTGATAATTAACGCGTGTATCTCGCGCGTACCTGATGATGATTCGATTGTGAATTGTCGTTGGTGCCTTCCTGGCTCGGCGGCGGCGGCGGCGGAGGACTCGTTCTTGGACGAAGAGGCGATCCTCCACCGTTGGCCGCGACGTTGGCCGGTGCCAGCGGTATGGATGGCCCAACATATGCTCCTGAAAATGTATATACCGTCAAGTACACATTTTAATATATGTATCCGAATATATGATCGGCGTAAACATGCAAAACGTTATGCCCTGGGAACTTTCCGAGATGGATATTCAACAAAGAATACAATTCACACAGCGCTCGGGAGTTTGCTCGAAAAAAAGATACAATGATTATGCAAATATAAGTGCGAATTATGCAGTTTCACTTTTTGCTTCCTACTTTCAATCTATTTACTCCGTTTTTTTCCTTCAAAGATACGAATTATTTTTTTTTTTTTCTTTCGGGATGCGACGTTATATCTCAAGCATCTTTTTCAGAGCAAAACACCTACATTGTTATTTTTAATGTGCAAAACAGAGAACAGTGCAAGATTTGCAAGCCGCGATCAATGTAATCAAATTCGAACACACGTTTTCCTAGTTATTCGGCGCTGTTTCTTTTATTACGTTGTTTTTTTTTAATCGAAACACGGGTTTTCGGATCCGCGCGAAAGAATGAATGGACATGGGAGGTTGTTAGAGGGTTTCCCCCGAGGGTGAGGTGCGAGTGATCGATAGTGCGGCGCGGCACGGCGGAACGATTGCAATTTATTGTGAGCCGAGATTGTCCTTGCCCACGTCCACTTTTTGCCATGTGCAATCTGCGCGGAATGTTTCCCCCCTTATAATAATCGCCTTTATAGCACAATGACTTTATTGGCGAGTAGAAATAAATGTCGTTTTTCTTCTGAACGCCAACACCGATAATGGCAGCGAAACGATTACGAGGTACGAGGCGAGAATAGAAGTTAATCGTTATCCGCGTACGTTAGATTACGTCAGTAACGGCGTTTCTCGTGCTCGCTCGATGGACCTTGAATCGAGATCTCCGCGAGATCTCCTACGTGGATCGACGCGCCTCGGCGAGGAGATTCAGTAAACTGAAATACCTTCTAATCGTTATAAAGTTAAATATATTTGACCTTTAACTTCTCTAAGTAGAGAAGCCTGTTTCTGAAAATATTCCAGTATCAATTAACCGATATAAAATTAAATAGAAATCCAAGGTAAAGTGGTCTTTATCGCTCTAAGATAAATCTGCGTGTATCGAAGCTTGGATGGAAGCGGCTACTCGGCCTCGCGCGATTTTAATCGTAATAAGTATTCGCGGGACCATTAACTTCTTGAAAGACACCTTTATCGCGACGACATGACTAATGCATTTTTATCAGCTCTTATGCAAATAGTAACGTAAATTTTCGGAGATGACAACATCGTTGCTCATCGATTTCAATCTTTCGCGGTAAAGGCTTATCGTTATGTACACCGAAAACCCGGCCTTATTCGCGACAGCTGTGAATCCGCGCGTCGTCACGAGGCGGTGCATTTTAATAATGTTTACTTGACAAGCCACTTAAGAAGCAGCCAAGGCGATTAACACGCAGGTCGCATACGAGCATACGGCTACGACAGCGGCGACGGGCGACATATCATTACGGCACGGCCACGTTACCGTATTGCGTCGTATCGTCATTGGCCTTCGACACGCGCCGATCGTTTACCCGATGTTTTATGTATCGCGGACCGATTACTCCTTTCAGTCACAGTCAGCTTCATCGTGTCACACACTACATGTATTTTCTGTCAACATTATAATCCCCACACGCGTCTCGTGTCTCTCTCGCCGTTCCCGTGATCTGTGAGCTAATAAGAACGTCACAATTGGATAGTTCTGATAAAGATTAAATCATCATGAAATATTTGTCATACTTGTCACGTAAAATTCAAGGCGGAGTTTTTACGAAATCGAAGAAAAATCGCCGTCACGAGCACACTCTTTCTCATCAACACTGAGAGAAAAATATAATTACTTTTAGCCCAATAAAATACGATTAACTTAACTATGTGCTTCATTATGTTAAGCATAATTATCATTAGAAATATTATGAAATTGTGATTAAGGCCAAAAGTAACTACGTTTCTCTCTCGGTGTACGAAGAAATGTTTTCATTCCTCTCTTTCAAGAAGCGAGCTTTGATTTTCCAACATTTAATGCATTTAATACAAAGCTCGCTCCCGACGGAGAAAACGACAAGCCTTTTATATCAAGCCGTTCGGAAGTTCGAAGCTTGTAATTTCCGCTCCCTAGGCATTCCATTTAGCGTGTGTGTCGAGATCAATCTTCCAAGAATTGTCAGCGCGGCTCGAGGGATTAAGTGGAGCGGCCCATTCTGAGAACACGGCGCGCGATATAACGCGCATAATAAGCGCGACGAAGCATCTTTTTCTTCCGTCGCCCGATCGCGCTCGTACGTCTCAGCCTGCACTCAGCCGTGCCTCTCTAATCGCAGTCACGATCCGTCCGCGAGCGAGCGGAATACATACTTGCTTCAATTACGCGCATTTGGCGCGACGCCTTTGTACACGCCTTGTCGAGAGCCGGCCACTCTGTCCTCGGCCCTCCGCGGGGTTTCCGCTCACGTACTCGTCGTTACTCGTCAACGAAATACATTCCAGATACTCCGCCCGGCCGTCCGGAACTTTCGAAACTTCGAAACGCCGCGCCGCATCCCGGAACCCCGGAGTCCTCGTGATTACGCTCAAATGATTTGATAAGCGCGATAGGTCGAACTTTGAAGCGCGATAGCCCGCATTTCGATTCTATGTTTAGCATATCGCGGCCGCCTGATATCAGGTTTTTCTTTCTCGAACGCGAGGATGCGGGGCACGATGTTATCGCGCACCGGGAGAAGTGATTTGTCCACGCTTGTAGCGGCTCGATTGAGCGACATTCGGGAACAAAGTGGCGCGATAGCGTTGTTTACAAGGGTTTCGGAGCCGAGTTGCACATGGCGCTCGCATTGACCCTGGAATATCGGCGCGAAAATAACTTTAGATGATTAACAAGATTACGGGTCGGTTTTCCCAGTTTCTTGGTAAGCTAACTAATAGTTAAATCATACGTCAGTCTTCATTTTATCTTCAAGTTAGACAAGTTCAGATGATTTAACTACTAGTTAGCTTTCCAAGAAGTTGGACAAACCGACCCTGTATCGATTACAATCCCAGAAATTAAATCGCTAACTAATGAGGAACGAAATAGCAGTGTCAATTATAAATGTCCGACGCGTATATCCATAATGATCGTGAACGGAATGCTGATCCTCAGATAAATCAGAAGTCCCGAGTAAAGGGAACAGAGTTTCAAGAATCCGCTCCAAAATCGCGTCACGCGAATATCCAAATGTCGATAATAATCAACGACCGTAGAGGTATTCATTCCTCTCCGCCTCCTGTTTTTGCAAATGCGAAACGTCATCCACGTCCGTCAAGTGCTATTTTTAGCCGCGGAGCTAAAATACGCGGCGGTGCCTGTGTATCAACACCGCCTCTCTTTCTCTCTTTCTCTCTCTCTGCGTAAAGGCGCCTACGGTATATATACGTCGAATGCATCTCTCTCGCCAAGGGTTAGAGGTCCGGCGGCGACGACGAGGCGACGAACGGCGACAGGCGAGGAACGCGGGCTCGCATACACCGACGTACGGCCGACTTATTGGCCGCGCGAGTGTTGTGCGCGCGAGCGAGCGGGAAGAATCATCATTCGGTCACGGCTGTTCGCGGTGACACGCAATCCCGCGCGCAGATACGCGTCCTCCGCCCTCCCGCGCCCGTAGTATGACGATGTGTACGCGCGCGAATCACCGAGGCCTCGCCTACGGCATATACGGGGCAGATAGAGGGAGAGAGAGAGAGGGAGGATGGGGGGGAGGGAAAGAGGGAGCAGGACAGACGGAGTGCCACCGGGTAAACGTGTGACCGGTACTTTTCCGTGACGGCTCCGATAGAGCGGCGAGGACCGGCAACGTCTCTCCGTCCTCGCGAGATTGCGCGAGAAGGAAGAGGAACGTCGCGTCGTGGCGAGCGAGACGGACGGAACGGCGAGCGGGGAAAACGTACGCACGCGCGCACTCGTGTCTCTCGTTCTCTCTTTCTCTCGCTTTTCGTAACCGCGACACATCGCATCACGCACGTAGGCGGTCACGGGCTTAGTCACACTCGATCAGGGCCGTGCCGAGCGCGCGCGCGCGCGCGCGTTCGCGTATTTATTCGGAGCGGCTTTCGCGCGCCGCCACCGGCACACGAGTTTCCTCGGAGCAACTGCGCGGCATTCCCGCGGTTTCCCGGTAAACGAACTTGCTCGCCGTTTTCGGACGTTTAATTTAGCCGCGCGAAAGTCACGCCGCGGAGAGACCGGGGAGCCGGAAACGATAAATACGCGAGAGGAGAGAACCGACGGGATCTTTCGGTAGAAAAAAAAGAGGTGCTCTGCATGAATCGCGATATAAGGAAACTTGTGCTCTAGAGTGACACGTTTGGTCCCTTATCAATAGCGAGACAAATGCATTTTTTGTGGATCACATACTCTACATATCGAATTTCTAAGGTCATTTTTCCAGAATTACAAAATGATATCGGAATTTACGGAATTCTAATGGACCGTCTTCCATCGTTTTTCTCGGATCTTTCTTTTATTTTTCAACCTTCGTTTCTCAGGTTTCTCCTTTTACAACGAAAACTACTCGTGTTTGTGTCTGTAATCTCGACGCTCAAATAGATATCTCTCTACAAATGAAGCCTCAGTCAGTTCTCGTCATACCGTTTATCTGATAACGTTAAGAGTTTAATCTTTAGAGAGAGAAAAAAAAGCATCTAATCTAATCGGACGCTCCGACAGGTGCACCATTTAGTGTTGCTAGCCTTAGAATCTAACTGTAGAATATATTTGTACAGCCATTTGTACAGCCGTTTAATAAAACTGAAAAGATTAATGCCGCAAACAGATGCAGAAATATACACATCGTTATCGGGCGAAATTTTTATGTAACTTTTACGGTAACTAGCGGTTACGCGATTACACCAATAACGTACGGCGATAGAAAAATGTCTATGTACGACGTTCACGCTGCCGTTTCTGTCACAGAAATAAAATTTTATTATTTTCGATGACTCACGGTTAAAACGCACGAGCCTAGGCAGTGATTCAAATAGACGTCTCGTATGTTTCCTCCTCAAGTGTAAAGCAATAAGTATCTTCGTAACGTGAAGATTGGAATCTTCATTGCAGAAGAAGAAGTTGAAGAAATCTAATCTTATCGTTTACAAAGTTTCACCCTTTAGCCCTCTTTATCTCTCGGGTAAAATGTAAATATTGTTAAATTTCTTCATCGAGAATTATATAATATCATGTGATGCAGAATAAATAAATATTGACTCGTTGAGATCTTGTTAATATTTATATTAAACTCTGTCGTTACATATATACATGTACATATCTTAAGGAATCGCACTAAGAAAAAATTCTAGGTAAACTTACCAGATACATTTAGTGCAATTTTTTTGAAATAATTATTATTACCAAATATAATAATAACAAAATGTTTGATAATTATGATTATTTAATTTTTGTAACATTATTTTATCATAATGATCTATATGTTTGGTTGAAACTATTTCACCAAGGTTCTTGGTAACTCTTATAAAGACTGGATTATTATAACCAGTTACAATCAATCTTTTTTTTCAGTGCGGAAACAACTAAAATTATGAATGATTAAACTATTTTTTCTCCAACCTTTCCAAAAAGCTTCATTCCTAGACTGATACATTCTTAGCTTATACAACAATTTAGCTCGCGGGGAACACACTGGCGCGAATTCTTATCTGGATGCTCGTGTTCGACAGAGATTACGCGACGAATGTGCGATTCGCATTCGACATGATACAAACGCGTGTATGTACGTTCGCACGTAAATTTACACGTCCCTGGACAGTGCGTATCGCTGGCCGGCGTATAGTGGCCTTGTTTCGAAAGTACAACCCCCCCACAGGCACGTCGGCGACGTCGTCGTCGTCGTCGTCGTCGTCGTCGTCGTACCCCTCGTCGTTGACATCGTCGATACATGCGTATATGTTCACCGTGAACACAGTAAGGCGGAGCAGAGCTGACCGCCTAGTCTTTATTCACGATGTACACGTACGTACGTGAAACCCGTCCCGATGACGTAGAGCAGGAGAACGAAGTGCCTATCTGTACGCGATCGATCGACCGCTCGCAATACGTAACAACGATAGTTGTGAAATCCGCGACTCGTCGAGGTGCACTTTATCTATCGCCACTACAGCTTACTACGATTCACGCTTTCACAGCGGCATTCATCTCTTATTCTCGCTCTTCATTCTCCGCTTTTTTTTTAAATTCAAATTCAATTACAAAGATAATTCATTTTTCTCTTTTAAAAGAAGGAAAATATCGAATATATCGAGAGAACGAAACATACGCGATCAACAAGTTTCATATTACATTCTTTAATGCATAAATAGCGACCCACGATATGTGACACAGAATAACATATTCACGTGACACAGAATAAATAAATATTGACGGTTGTCGGTCATCGAGCGGGATCTTGTTAATATTTATTTTAAATTCTGTCAGCGTGATGTGCAGTTAGAGCCACTACGACCGAACTCCGGTTAACTTAATCAGCAATTAATCCAACCGGTAAAACTACTTGCAGCAACATTTCTAGCTATATATAATTTGATGTTCTCGATTCTTAATCTTTCTCTTCAAATAATAAAAAATTAATGGCTTAAAATAGTAGCAGATATTACTTGGTAAATTAAACGCCAATAAACCAATCGGAATTTGATTGAAGCCGTTGAATATCTTCAGAACGTTTAAGTATATTTCCTTTCTATCGCACTTGACAAAGAAATTTTTATCCAATTCGTACAATTATTAATTTATTCTCTTTCACTGAGAGAAAAATACAGTTACTTTTGGCCTCAACTATAATTTTGTAATATTTCCAACACGAAATATGATTAACTTAATTATATTTCATCATTATATTAACCAAATTATCGTTAGAAATATTATAAAATTGTGGCCAAATGTAACTATATTTTTCTCTCATTGTCAGTGTTCGCGAATAATGTATCTCGATGCAAGAAGTAATTTATCTTGGATCCTCAAATTCCATATTCAGATGCTGAACTTGGTAACGAATCTTGTATGTAGTCTTGTATTTGGGTCCCGGGCGCGTTTGTGGCCACTGATTTCCATCTGTTCGATTACAAGAGAAAGACGCATGAATACGAGAACAAAGTCTCCGGATCTGCCCTTCCCCCCGCGAACATCTCGGCTCGCGCGTATGCGAACGTGAGTTGCGCGCGCGGACGCTCTGGCCGGTCATCAAACAAGCTAGTCTCGACGGACCGTATCTGCCGTCGCTCTTGCCGCATGATTGATCGCAACTGACGTTGCCGCACGGAAACTGACTGACGTAACGTACGTGCTTAACGTTCGCGAAGCGAGATGCTCTCTCGCAAACAACCGGCGGATCACGTTCGGTTTAATTCCGAGCGTTCCGAGTCGGTGAACGTCGGACACGAGAGGCGATCCTTCTCCTCCATTTAGCACCGCTAATCCATTATTGATACGTTAACTCGCGTGAGAAGCTGCGCCGTTAATACGAAATATAAGAGGACGGAAATGTAGAGAATCGGAAAGACTTGCTCGCCAATCTTAAATGAGAAAGTCAGTGTGCAGTATGGGAATATTATGGAAATAATATTCGCGTACCCACATATCGTACGCGTAATAAATCAGCGATATCGAATTACACAAAATGTATCTGAAGAGATAAAAATGATCAAGGTTCAAATTATAGCTGATTTATCAAATCACTTTTTCCCGTAGAGCGAGAAGTAAATGAAAATTGACGTTGGCAATAATTCAAATGTTTGAGAATTTTTAGAACAAATACAACAGGACATGTCGCAAAGTACAATAATAAAGAATTAAATTGCCATGGAAACTTATAGTTGTAGCCACGTCCATTTGCGAGATTCAGTTTCCATTAAGGAAAACGATACTGTCAGCACGCGAGAGCATCCGTTCGTTGTAAACGGCAAATGCCCCAATGATGAATGACAGTCCAGAATAACGTAGATATAAACGCGAGAAATAGTTGATTTTGAGTTTCGGGTAATTTATAATATCATTCCGAGAAATGAAATCTCGACGATTAATGGATTGGCTGCAAAACGACTGATTTGTTGAAATGGAGACTAACAAAAAGTACATTTTATCAAATGATAAAATGATAAATTGCATTAAATTATGACATTAAATTATTAAATTAAAAACTGAAAATAATATCTTTATTACACACGTTATTCTTATACTTGTACGTGAAACTAAACACTTCTCACATTCGCAGTGTTGAAAATTCGAGCTCGCTGGAAATTTTATTTCAGTCCCGGTTAGAAATACGCAAGTCTCATTTGCGGACTGGAATTGCTCTCTCGCGATGTGTAAATCAAGCAATACGTTGTCGAGCAGATCTAGCAGGCATTTAGTTACGAAAGATCAATAATCGATGGCCGAATCAAACAACAAGCTGAATTTCTCCGGATCTCGAAGAGTCTTTCTCTCTTTCTCTCTCTTTCTCGCACCTTCTCTCTCGCGATCTCCGCGTTTATTTCCAGACCCCAATCTTTGCCAGCGGTAATCTATTTTTATCAGAACGCGTATACGTAAAACGTGAACGCTGTCTTTTGAACGGAAACAGTAACCTCAAGGATAAAAAAAAAACTCGGCAGGAAAAACAAGCAAATCTCGCTTCGCCGATGGGCTTTTTTCCACTATTACTTCGTTACAATAGTATTTCACGATAGCAGTACGATGTAACCGCATCCCGGCATCACGGGTAACCGCCAATATTCCCGAAAGCTATAACAATGAATTTTTTATGAAGGCACGTGAATACAGAGTTAAGATTTTGATCAAGACACTTATATATATATATATATATATAAGAGGGTGTTATTATTATTGAAAAGTTTGTAAAAAAAAAACGCTAAAAAATGATGTAGAAATTGTTAAACACAGATACGACACAATTTCAAAAAGACATTGTGTGTTTTATAAAACTTTCCATAGAGATAGATTTCTGTGAAGAATGCGATATAAAGTATCTTCTGATATAACAAAATGATCAGATATATATTTCTTAAACAGATTTCCGCGATTATCAGTGTAATCAATGCGATACTCTCGAGTCTATTACGCTAGGCAATTTAAAATATTTTAATAAAGAGCACACGGGCAATTCGTACGCATTGAATAACAGCGATAACGCGACGGTTCGTGATCGCTGATTATCTTGCAGCCGTTATCGGGTGAGATAACGCGACTGATACCAGACGGCACGACAATATATTATATATTCAGCTGTTTGCGTGGCGTTCTACGTCACTGCACTGGGTCTCTCGAAAACATCGCGCGCGCGTTTCCAATCTCCACCAGGTTATCGTCCTCCGAGATTTATTACCCATGGACAGTGAATCGAGAAGCATTTATTTTGTTATCCGTGCAAACTCCGTTTCTGCGTAGTATTCCATTTCGGAATATAACAACGGTAGACTAAAAGCGCGAGAAAATTTAGAAATCTTATTTTCTAATCAAGACAGAGCGTTATTAATGGCATCTCGGAGTGAAAATTTATGTGGATTCTCGGAAGAGAAGGGAAGTAATCTGCGGATTCCAAGTAGATTGAAGGCACAATAGACAACTTTCCTTCGAATAATTTCAGAGAACCGACTAACAATATAAATGATCTTTAACGAGTGCACCTACTCGCCGTAGATCGCCTATTTAGAGTGTCAAAATAACGGATCAGCGAGCAAGGTCACCGTGCCGCCAGCGCGCGTACGATCAGGTTAGATTAGGTAAGGTTGGGGTAGGATTACGCGACAGCGACGTGTCGCCGTCATCGTCGCCGCATCGTCAATGGGCCGCGTATCTCCGCCGGCGCGAAAAGCAGCGGGCAAGAAAAGGGGGGCACGCTACAGTTATCCCGGCGAAATGTCACGGCGCGCCGCGGCGAACGGCGGGGACAACCTCGGGACCGGTTTCGTCGCCGCGATGCGACGCGACGAGAGAGAGAGAGAGAGAGAGAGAGAGAGAGAGAGAGAGAGAAGAGCCGTACGACGGGAGGACGAAAACGAGAGAAGCGCGAGACGGGAGAAAAGAGTGGCGGCTCCGTCGGGGAGGCTGCATCACAAAGGAGCGGCGAGGGAAGAGACGGGAGATGTGAGAACGCACGGTGCGAACGCACTCGCTTAGTTATGCAGCGGAACGCGATCGAATGTTGCGCGCGCAAGGCCGCTCTCGCGTGCCGCCGAAAAGTCCGAGCCTCGTGCGATCGTAGAAACTCGGGCTCTCCTCGTGATTTCCGGTTGAAAGGGGGTTCCGGGTACCGCTCCGCTTTAATACACTATGAAAACTCGGCGAAAAGGAAACCAATCAGCGTCGGAGCGGACGTTGAAGGGTAGCGCCGGGCAGATTCAAGCGGATAATTGCTCAGATTGCTCGGAACGTTCATTCATCTCCCCTGGCGTCCGCGCGGGGAAGAAGAGTAAATTCCTTATATCTATTCCGATAAGAGCCCATATATTTTTGGAGATAAATTCTACGCGCGTGACGGACCTCGCTCCGATCTCCCGCTTGATTCCGCGTCTCGTTAAAAGGCAAAATCAAAGCGACTAATCGCGCCGTGTGTGTGACGTAGGAGGAAAGAAATCACTCCGCGAAGTCACTCCGCGAGCGTACTCCAAACAAAACTTTATCGCGCCTCGCGTGGCTCCTCGCGAAGTGCACGCGGGGGGAGTGGAGAAGCGGACCCGGCCGCTTCCTCGTGATCTCGCGTTATCTTACGCGCGCGCGGCGCGGTTACATCCGCGCGCGCGTAACACGGTATCGTAACCGTAACGCGAGGGACGCGTCCTGCGGAAAATTCGCGCTCGCGAGAGCGGGACTCGCTCGTTATTGAGCGACCGGCATACAACGGTCTCATTCATCGAGTATAAATACGGCGGCGAGACGGCGACGGCGGCGTGACGTCACCTGATTGAACACGTCACGACATGGCAACTGAATGTGTGTGTGTGTGTGTATCTTTTGGTCGTCCCATCACGTGCTCGACGTACGTCTCTTTTGTACGCGTTTGGACGCCGATCGAAGGCAGGGAGCTAGATAGAGAGAGAGAGAGAGAAAGAGAGAGAGATACGCGCAACGGAAAGAGAGATGGAGAGACAGAGAGCGGGGCGAGGACGCGACGGAGGACGTTGCTTCCTTTTAATGCGATCTCCCTGCATCGTCGTCCTCGTCGACGTACACGCGTGTGCGTGCGTGCGTACGTGCGTGCGTCGCCCGCTCGCGCCAGATGGCCACGAACGAATGACTGTGCGCACAGCCCTCCTCTCCAACTATTTATAGTAGGGACCGATAAAAACGCCAGAACACCGCCCGCGAAAAAAAAAATTATGTCGAGCTACCGCGCGCGCGTAAAGGCCGGAATGCCGGAGACACTTTTTGTCCAATATCCGTGTATTTATTCCTACATGGAAGCGAAGACGACAGATACGGGGCTCTAGTTTCCATGTTGCATATTATTATTTTACACCGGGAATGTAAAGTACAGGAGTAGATCGATGGGTTCTTACGCGCTAAATGGGAAGTACTTTGACTTTTGACTTGACAATTTATTGTTCGAGAAAAACGAGAGGCATTTACAATTCTTGGGGCTATAATACAGTCTCTAGGGAAATTCCGACGACTCGGCAACAATAAGACACTCGACAGAACTCGAATTTTATACTTCTGTCGAGTGTTCTCCATTTAAATTGGAGATGTAAAAAATATCGATTTAAAATATTTTAAAAATACAGTCCTTTAAAATCTTTCACACAGTCATTTTTGAAAGATCTTAATCCGCTAATGACCCTGTGGTATGAATGAAAAGTTTATGAATGAGTTGCGCATCCATCTGTAGAATCTAATCGCCAAGAATGAATTTTTACGAAGATTTCAACAGAGATTATGTTTACTAATGCATCTAAAAGCTAGAGAGAGAGATCGTTTGCTCGCATAAGTCAGTACAAAGTGCTGCGTACTCGGTTTATCTCGTGTCTACGCGCTGTAAATACTTGACATCCGGAACAGAGTAGTCCTTTTCGAAATGGACTTTACGACGGAGGCGTTCGTTCCGCAAACAAACAAAGCCATCGAGCGACACGCTCCGCACGCCGCCTCCGATCGAGTTTCCGCGAACGTTTTTTCCGCCCCGTCGAGTTCCCAGAGGGTCGCGACAGAGTCCGAGGCCCCGAGGGGAGAGTCCTCGCGCGAGGATCGCGGATTCGGGGGCGAAGCCGCGATCGATCGATGTCGCGTCGCGTCGCGGCGCGACGCGGCGGGCGCGACCCAAAAACGGAGGGAAACTCACCGTTGGCCTTGAAGGTGGTGGCCGTCTCGAAGCTGGGCGCACGCACCGGGTGCTTCTCCTTGTTCCGGTCCTGCACGTAGCTGACGGCGAGGCTGACGGCGGGCAGGGAGTCGCCGCGGGTAAGCGGCGGCCTGACCGGATGCTGTTCCTCGAGGGAGAGCCGCTTCTCGGCGTGCTCGTCCTCGTCGATCGCCGAGATGCCGCGCTTGAGCTGGGTGATGCCGCGATTGTGCAGGGTCATCTGGTGCGCGGCGACCGCGGCCAGGTGGGCGTTGGACAGACGCGGCGGATTGTTGCGGATGCTGTTCGCGATCTCGTGGCTCTCGTCGTGCTGCTGGCGGCTGACCTGCTGCTGCCTGGCGGCAGCGGCCGCCGCCGCCGTCCCCGACGTGAACTCGGTCATCGAGTTACGGTGGTGCATCTGCGAGTAGCCGGCGATGTTGTGATGGCTGCGCGCGTGACCCGCCTGCGGCGTGTTCTGGATCGGCAGGACGTCGAGATTCGTCCCGCCGTTGTGCTCGGTGTGGCCGCCCGCGGACGTGCGGTACGTCTTGGACGCGGACGGCCGCGCGTCCTGGAAGCCGTGGGCCTTCTTGAGCTGCTTGGCCGACTCGAGGACCAGGTCGATCCGGTCGGCGCCCTCGTAGTTGACGCAACCGCGGCACACCGGCTCCGAGAAGTCCATTATCATCGCCCAGGGCATCCTGGGCAGGTCGCACAGGTAGCACTGCGTCCGCTTGCCCATCATCTTGCCGCCGGAGTACGTAGGGTGGTCGGCGCCGAGGGGCAACTCCCGCTGCTTGAGAATGATGGCGGTGTTGTTGACGGTGTTCTCCCGATTCCCAATCGTCCACTGGCTGTCGTCGTCGAGGCGCTTATCACTTCACATCCACTGTTTGTTTCTCGCGCGCGCACGTAATATCTCCCTCGCGTTCGATCGTCCGCTTTGTCTACTACCACTTCTCCACCTCCCCCTCCTCCTCCTCCTCCTCTCTCACGGAGATCACTTCTGCCCGCGAAACGACAATTGATCCGGAGCGCGCGGCCGAGTCTCCGGGGCACCGCTCGTCGTCCTCCGAGAGATACCCGCCGCTCGAAATAACGACGACCAAGACGACCAAGACGCGAACGTCAACCACCTCCCGTCTCGCGCGCACTCCGTCGCCGCGGCTCGCGGGCACATGAGCCGCGAAGGGGACGAAAGCGACGTAGCGACGCCCGACACCCTTACGGAGCGAACGACCCGCCGAGAGGATCGCCCAACGATTCCGGGATTTCCGCGATGGCGCCGAGAAACGATGGCGGGAATCCGCGCGCCGTCCACTACGCCACTACTACTACTACTATACTCTCCGCGGGTGGGAAAAAAAACTCTGGACGCGCGCGCGCGCGCGCACGCCTCGGACGGGGCTACGGGACGCCCGCGTGTGCTCCGAATCTGTTGTACTCTCTTTGTCTCACCACTGGGGCGGCCCTCTCGCACACGACGCACCGGGAAAGGAAGCGAGAAGCACCGCAAGCGCGAGGCACTCCGGTGCTACGGCACACGCGATCACGGGGGCAACCGCGTTGTCGCGTAATACTTCTCTCCCCCCCTCTCTCTCTCTCTCTCTTTCACCCTCGAGCGAAAGCACGAGACGGCCAACACGACGCGAAATTAACACGGAATCGCGACGCGACGGAGACGTGCGCTCGCCCGTCCGGCTGTCGTACGAAGAGACGAACGCTCGAGAATGCGGCGGTAAAGCCGAGCTAGACCGTCGCGTTCCCACCTCACCGCCTAGCCCCGTCTCGCTCGCTCCTGCGCGCTCCGGCGCTCGCCTTTCTCTCGCTCCTTTGCACGCCGCTCGCGTTTGTTCGGCCACGCTCGGCCCCGCTCAGTCGGGCTCCCTCCTCACCCCGGCCGTGGTTCCAGAACGCTCATTCTCTCTCTTTCTCTCTTTCGCTCTCGCTCTCTTCTTCTCTCACGCCAAGAGCCATTGCCAAGCCGTCCCTCCCCGCGCCCCGCAACACCGCCGTCCCTAAAAAACAGCTACGACGACACGACGACGACGACGGCGACGACGCGCTCCGCCAATCGGACGTTGTGGCGTCATGGTGCATGACGTCATAATCGCGAGGCTGCGCAGGCGCGCCGCGGCCTGCCCTAGGGGGACACGTAGGCAGCGACCGGGATCTGCCGAGCGCTAGGGGGTGAAGGGGGCAGGCTTGCGGCGTCGGGGATCGAGGGGGGAACGGTGGGAGGCTGCATGCTGTGTGCACGCGCGCGCAAGCTCTCTTTCTCTCTCTCTCTCTCTCCCTCTCTCCCTCTCGTATCGAAACCCGGCGCCCACTCTTCGCAATGAACAGCCGGTTTTACACAGCCGCGAGTAACGCCGAGATCGAACAGTATTCCGTTCTGTATTAGCGATTATTCTTATCGAGGTATCTCGACCACCGCGAATGCGAATGGAGGACTGGTATCGGGCGGCCTGGCGTGACGTTGCGACGGCGATCTCACGCGATTATTCGTAATGAAATACATCGTGTCACGTAGAGGCTGCAGTTTATCGCGCGAGCGGTGTTTTTTTTTTTTTTTCAATAATTTGAGCGACCGGCGAATATCGTTGGCGTTGATGAGACACCGGCCGTTGGCGCGGATCGATAAGTGCGACGTCGAATTTTGAAGATGCCGAGAATGCGTGTGTTGGATGCTTCAGATGCGTCTCGAGTACCTCGGCGTCTTCATCGAGCAGCATTGTATGACGATAACTCCGATCGTCATGAAAGCGCTATTGTCACAAATTAGCCTTTTAGAGATTTATACGTACTCTTGTAATTATTCTGTTAAATTCTTCAAAAGTATATTTTTTAATTCAACTTAGAATTTAAATTTTAAAAAATCGGATCAATGTTAAGTATTTGTCAAAATATCTTTTTAGAAATTTATATGAATTATTTCTAATTATTCTGTCAAATTCTTCAAAAGTATATTTTTTAATTCAACTTAGAATTTAAGTTAAAAAATCGAATCAATATTAAGTATTTGTTAAAATACCTTTTTAGAAATTTATACAAATTATTTCTAATAATTCTGCTAAATTCTCCGAAACGATTGCAACTTTTAATTCAAGTCGCAGGAGATTTAAATCGAGAAAAAAATCTTGCAAACTCATACTACGCGAAAAACCGGCGAGAAACTTGTATTCCTCGTTGCGATTGACTCTGGCTGCTATCCCCTCTAATCTCTATGGCATAAACAATGATCATTATTATCGTCGCAGCCACTGAGTCGGCACGAATGGCGCGTTATTTTATCGCTTTTTCTTAGCGATAACGCGGCTGGTGATAACGGTCGATAGGAGCACCGAGGTGTAGGTGCATTATCACCAGTGTTATTGAGACGAAACGACATACACGCCATGCGTCATCCTTTCAGGTCGAACAATTCAGTATTGAGAGTGGCCGCGCGTATAAATTTTTAACGTCCGAGGAACTGGATATTGGCCGCGTCTCGAGCGGCCGTGCAGTTCAATGTTAATTATAGCGTATCAAGTGTCAATAATTAATTTGCATCAATAATCGATTTATGCTAAACGAGCGGGGACAATAAAATGTCCCGATCAGAAAGGTGAATCGACGTGACGAAATTGGAGAAATTTCAGCCATCGTCACTTTCCTCGAATGTTTTCGTCGCGGCCGGGATATCTCGTCTGGCCGGGGCCTGATAACGATTTATATAACTCGCCGGCGGGATTTCGTAATCACCGTTGCCGCTACGCTAAGAGTCGCGAAAAAAGAAGTCGCGCTGAAATAAGCCGTCTCTCCCGGCGGCCGAATGAATGATGCGAGACTTATGTTTATATCTCGCATATTTACATAACACACCGCCGCCGATAACGCGCGGCAGTTTGCATCATATCTCGAATTATTACACGCTCATTAATGACGCTCGCGCAACGTTCGAGCTGAACGCTCCGTTCGCTAACGAGACCGACGATTGAGGCGGCGGAGACGTCGATTATGTCGATCGGCACGTCGACGATCTGTCAGTGTATGGAGGAAGGGAAAAAAAAGAGACAAGAAAGAAACGAGCGTAGCACTGACGTCACGGCCAATTTGGTGAACGTTGACTATCGCGACTGCTGCAGCCTTCGCTCGCTCTCTCTCTCTGTCTCTTTCTCTCTCTTCGCCCAGCAAATGACATCAATCTGACATCATACCGTACAGCACGAGATCGTAACGTGAAACCCTCTTCTCGGAGGGGGGCGATCTCTTAACCTCGACCATGGCGGGGGCAAGGAGAGGGTATAATTAGACGAGTTGGCTTATCAGTGCCCATTCGTCGCCATCTCCGCTCGGATCCGGGTAAACAAACGTTTCTCGCCTGCCTGAATACATACACACACACACATGTGCGCGTCTCCCCCTCGAGAAGATTAAATCGAGGAAATCAGCGGTCGAGGAAAACCGCGATCGTCTGCGAGATGTGGCGTCTACCAGATAACTGATAACGTACGCCGCGTTACGTAATAATATGGGTAATAATAAAAGATAACGTTCACATAAATTACGCAACATACAGATAATAAATAGGTAATATAAAGATAATAAATTCTTACCCGCGGGGGAAAAAACGTGAGTAATATCCGAACGAGCGGGACAACGAGAGCGAACGGGATCCGTCCGGACGGTTCGCGATCCCACCGATTTCTCCGTTATCGCGGGCTCGTACTTAATCGCGGGGACTCATCTTTCCTTCTCGCGGGAGCGATAACGGGCGATGCGAAGGCCGAATCGCGAGGCAGCCCGCAAACACGGCGGGCCGCGACGGGCAAATCGAACGGACGCCGCCGGGGCGATTGGTAAATTTGGCCTGACCTCTGGATAACTCGGCCACGTGCCGCCTGTATATTACGGTGCAGGGCGTAATGCGCCAAACATTATTTATCGCGACCCAAGAATACACACCGCCCCGACGGAGATAACGGAGACAGTTCGCCGATTGACCGAGTCGGCCGCCCCCTCCGACTGCGAATCAGTGTTAGCATAATAAAACATCCGCGGCGCACAACAGCGCGACCCAGTGAATATTATCAGCGTCTCCTACATAAGCCGGACGGAGTGCCCTTGCACCCGGATTCTGAGAAATCCACCGTAAGCCATGCGAACAGATATATACATATATATTTCCGTTTCGCTTCCACTTATCGTTATTTGCGAAAATTACCCCCAGGAGCACCGTCGATCGTCGCGTTTGCTTCTATTTTTAATTCTTATCTGATTCGAGTCAGATAACTTTCGTGAAAAGGTCAAAAGTCTTTTTTAACCGTGTAGCAAGGAAAGGAGCAGACGAGAAAGAATATCGGAAAAACAGGTTCGTAGGTGATGAGATTTTACGGTTTTACAAGACGAGTTTACGTTCTCAGATTAGATAACGTGGCACGGATACGACGTGTAATTTTTCATACTGCATTTCAATACTATCGTCTATGTAAAGCAATCCTTCGCTCTCGTTGCAACAACAACGTCGGCTCGTCGCGCGAAGCGAGAGTGTCGGATATTCTTTCGCGCGACTGCGAAACTTTTCCATTCATCGTCGGCGGATTATCATTTTCCCTCAAATCGGCAGATAGGGCAACCTTAGCGGTGTCGCGCAAAATAATTTCCGGCCGGGACTCGCCAATGAGAATCACTGCGCGACCGTCTCGACGTTCGACAGTGCAGCTGTAAATCGAACAAGCCGTCTGGCTTCTAATTTTATTGCGCGACAGACATGGGAATGAATCGAGCGTGCCGTATTTCGTTCGCGTTCGCGTCAGTATTAAAATTTCGTGAACGAATCTCACGACGATTCCGCGTCGCCCGCTGCGAGAAACCTGCGATCGCTCACCGCGGAGCACGAATCTCTCTCTCTCTCTCTCTTTCTTTCTGCGATGCAACTCCGTTCGATTGCATCACAGGGAGGAGATATTAATTTTTTCAAACAATATCTGAGCCATGTGTGAATAAGAGATACACGTCTAAACGATAAAAGACTGATAAGAGCTCGCCGGATATATCGTTCAAACATCACGGCTTTCACCGCGACGTTCGGAAATAGTACTCGAGTGCACGTAATCCGGCGTTTCGAGCGCGACCGTACGCTGAAAGTAGTATCTCCTGCCCTCTCGGCCTTATCAGGGTGTTCGAGGCGTTATTTAAAAAAAGCACGCGTCAGAGACCGTGATCGTGCGTATCGTTTTCTTCGCGTACCGCACTTCGTGCTACCGCGTGCGATACGCTCGGACGTCGTAACGTGCGGCTGATTACTTTATCTCGACCCTATTCCCAACGTGAAGGCGCTCTCTCTCTCTCTCTCTCTCTCTCTCTCTTTCTCTTCACCGTTATCGTACCGGCTTCGATAACGATCTGCCAGTGGAAGATTTCTCGCCGATAAGCGAGACGTAGAGCCGAACGAAAGGCAAACCGGCTGGGCGACGCGGGACGTGATCGCGTGTCGCCCTCGTTCGATCGATTCGCGCTTACGCGGGAATCAGACGCGGCGAGAATTTCCGCCGACGGGGCGAATCGATTCGACACCTTGAATTCGCGAGGCGGCGCGCATCCGGCCGGCCGATGCCGCGCGATCGAAACCCCACGTGATTATTACGTAATCGCGCGCTCGCCGGCTTCGTTTTTAACTTCCAGGGCCGATCGAAGTTTTCACTCCCCCCGTCGACGCGGAGGGGGGGGGAGGCGGGGGCGTCGAATGTTTTGCGAATTATACAGATGTGTCAGTCAGACGCTCGACGTGACGTCGCTGATGTCTTATGAAATTAACGGTGTTAAATATTTATTTTTACGTTATGATAGAAAAAAAACAACTGTCGAATCATTATCGTTATCTTGTTCGTACGCTTCTTTGTTTTCTGATACGACGATGGAATTTTTAGTATCAACGTACGATAGGAGAGCACTGAGTGCTCTCGATAAACGACAATGTTAGCCGGGTCTTGAACGACAATCTCACTTCTCTCCCGATCTCGCGAAGTAACGGAAGGCGCGATAGGGACGGTGGGCTTAATCGCATTGAGAAAACGACGGCGCGTTATCGGCGGCGTGTGTGACGTAAGAAATATATATCTCGTATCGGTTATTTGCGACCGTAGCTCTTTAAATCGATGGAAACCCCCAACGGGGTTGAGATGCGAACGCATGTGTCGCATGACCGATAAGATGTCAGAAAACTGCTCGCTTCGTTATTTGCAGAAGTCAAGATAGCTGTGGCCGCCGACGTCGCGCGAGACTCAAACGTGCGTAATGAAGAATATCATAATTGGCCAGAAGACGGCACACGCAAAACAACCGTGTTTATATCTCGCCTCGAAAATAAAGTCATTAATTTTAATAAACCTCTCGCGAACTGTGATTTATATCGTGTAAAAAAAAATATCTTTAAGAGAATCTTCTTGATTCTTTCCGCGAAAAATATGCGAGAAATAGGAAAAAAAAATGATAAAATGCATGTAAAAAGAGTACGATAAAAAATTGAATATTTTTCGTTCATTTCATTCTGTCGAACTCGGCCGCGCATAATTTTGTCGTTTCGTCCCGCAACAAAGGGATCGTTGTACTTTCTCGCGTGTAACTCAGGCTTCGGCCAGCTCGCCGTTTTACGTGCTCGCCCCAGAGTCGTATGTCTCGTGACGTCATCTCGACGGTGGTCTGGCAACGTCGCGCGGCGTTGCCGGCTCGAGCCAGCAAGGGAACGTGCGCGCGCGCGCGCGCGCGTGTACACACACGCCGGGCCTCTTTCTCTCTCTCTCTTTCTCGCCGGAAATTCGGGACGTCTGGTTTCTTCTGGACCCGTCGTGATTTCCGCTGGCATTCCTTTCGTCACGCACGCGTGCACGCATGCATGCACGCTCGATGACGAGAGCGTGACTCCACGCGGATTCTACGTATACCCAATACAACCGCGAGCGACGTAACGTGAAGGATTTAAGTCGCGATTCAGACTGCATCGACGCATACTTTTACGTCGCGAATACGTCGTCATCTGAGAACGGGGAGAATCCGTTTTGGCCGCGACAGACGAATAGGTTCGCGAAGATGTTACGCCCGAGGGCAGTACCTTGGCCCGCATATCCGAGGCCTGAGAAGATGTATATGAATATATCGGTTTTTACTCTGTCTAGACCATCTTTCGGTCCATATTCGCATCGCATATTTATCATTGTACATTGACGCTAAAGATGACGTCGAAAGCTACGAGACTTTGTTACTCTTAGGTCCGAATTATGATCTAAGAAAATTCGAACATTAAAGGCCGGTTTTTCCAATTTTTTGTTAAGCTAACTAATAATTAAATCATACGTCTAAACTTGTCTAATATGAAGGTAAAACAGACAGACATATGATTTAATTATTAGTTAGCTTGCCAAGAAGTTGGAAAAACTGATCGTAGTTCTCGAATTTTGTTTTAAAGTAGGTCGGAAATTGATTGTCGCGTGGAGGACAATATTATGAACTTCAACATTCGGAGCAATCATCTCGGACTATAAATACAATCGGGATACCCGAATTCCGAATCAATTCACGTACAGCCCGAGAGAACGAGGGAACAAGGAAATCAATAAAAAAAAAAAGGTCAAAAAGATCCGTCTGAATCGGGCTTTACGCTCGTTGGCGTAAAACCGTAAGGACGACGCCAGCAGCCTCTTCCGCCGATTGTGGAAAAGCGACGGGCCGCAGGTAGCTGGGAGCGGATAATATCGTTCTGTCACGTCACACGGTCCCCGCCAGTCGGTCGGAGAAAATCAATCCGCTCCGCGCGCGCGGAACGCTACTAACTTTCCCGCGGAAAAGCGGGCGGCAGCCCGGCTACTACCCGCGCGGAAAACGTCGACGTGCCTCAAGGGTCCGTTGCGATATTGACCCGAGGTTGCGTTAGGTTATTTCTGTCGGGGCGAGGGGACGGGGGCGAGGGCGAGGGACGCGGTCCCGACTGTGCGATGGTAACGCGGCGCGGCGATGGCCACGGCGGACGGGAATCCGCGGGACGCGGGCTCGGATATCATTTTTCAGCAGTTTTACCTCGCAAGCACGTCCCAGGTATAAATGAGCTTACTATCTCCGAGCAACTCTTCCCCCACCGCGACGAGCGAGTGAGTGAGCGAGCGAGCGAGCGGGCGAACAAGCGACCGACCGACCGGACGGCCGGCCGACCGCGCCGCGCCGCGCGGCGACCCTTTTCCACCGATCTATGGTGGGTGCGGCCGAAGCGTTCGGACATCCGCGAGAAAGCAAAACGAGGGGGACATCCGGCGAAATGAAGCTACCTTGGCGGTAGCGCGAGGCGAGAATACGCGCGATGTACGCGCGGGGATTTCCCGGCGATTCCCAAGACCCGTGAGAGTGCGCGTGGTATATACATGTCCATGCATATACTCTCGTATATATCGGCGTTTCTACGATCCTTCCCGATGGCGATCGCTCGCGATCATCTCGCAGAGACATACAT
>VBVQ01001829.1:0-30296 GCA_011636635.1 Tetramorium simillimum | reverse complement strand
GAAAAAATAAGTTCATTAAATTTTATCTGACAATCATTTATTTTTGGATAGAGCATAATTTCTAAACAGTTTTATGTATTTTTTTATAAAAAATCCTAGACATTTTGAAAATACTGAAAAGACGTCATAGAAGTATTAAAATTCTGTATATGAATAATAGTCTGAAATGGCCCTATCCAAAAGTCGATAACTAGTTACATAAAATTTAATAAACTTATTTTTTCCGTGTATGGAATAGTTAAAAATGATTAAAATTAAGTCGAATTTGACACTACGAGTTTAACAGTGTATAGCTGTGGCAGTTGAGATGTTTCATTATAAAATAGGAACAGCTAATGTTGTCATTAGCTAATATTATCAACAGTGAATTATTTTTTTGCGTGAAATTGGATCCGCGGCAGAATTGGTCGGTGGTCCTGGAGAACCGCACGCGGCCCGGTCGATTCGTACAATGCAAAATCGCGTTGATCTTTAATCGTCGTCGCGCGACAGTTCGTCGTTCACCTGCCGCGAAGCGTCGAAACGCGGTGACTTTCTAGTAGATCGTCGTTACGAACTGTTGAGCGCGCGGCGAAACTGCCAAAGCGCGCGGCGGCGACGCTTCGAAGGAAACGAGCCGGGGCTCCGAGAGAGCGGTGCGTCCGAATGCGTTCCTCTCCCCCTCTGCTCGTCGAACGACGAGCGATCGCGGTCGCGAAATAGGTCACAATTAATTCGCTAAAATCGCGCTTTCCGAACACCGGAGGCCGGGGACGACGCGAAATCAATTTCTAGGCCAGAGAGTCCCGCGGATCGCGGAATAATTGTCGTACACAAACATCCTGAGCCTTTCTACCTCTTGTTTATACTACGGTCTATCTTTAAGTTAAACACTTATTGTCTCAAGGTGAGAGATATGACTCAAGGAAGAGATATGACAAACGTTCAGTTGTCAGTCTAATTAAGTATGTAAAACGACCGGCTGACTCGAGTCGATTAAACGACCGATGTATCGACTTGTGTTTTTGCGTAACGGTATTTGCAAGCGATTGAAATCGACACGGGTTTTAAAAGTGAAAGAACTTTTTTTTTAAAATTGTTTTTAATTCTTTAAATAAGAGATCTTAAATAGCATCTTATTTATAAAAAAATCGTTAATTTTCCGTCATTGTTCGACTGTTCTATGGCTAATTAGTTTTGCAAGTTTGTACGAATATGCGAAGCAAACCATCCATAAATATGCAAACTATTCGCAAAACTAGTCGTTTTCACGAATTGTCTGCGTTTGATGATAATTAGATAGAGAGAAAGAATTTTTATCCAAGCTGGATCTTGAGAGCTTAATAATAATATTTCTGTATGAATTTTTGTACAACTTTGTATATTTCCAACTGCGCGCCCCGATTATTTGTCAGTCTTTAAAAGGCAGAGCTCCTAATTGCAACTGTAAAGTCACATAACCGATTTAACTTTTAACGCTAACAAGCTTCGTATTAAGATCACTAAAGAATTTTTATATTGATCTTGTCACTATCCCAGCTTGCAGTTACATCTCGATAGGACTTGTATATGACGTCAGAAATAAAAATGCATCAACATTTATAGGTACAAATGTGATGTTAGAATCTTGCATGGAAGCTCTAAAAAAGCTATTGTTATCGCAAACGTCGAATACCATAGAATATATATTCAGTAATAATATCTTTAAGTGCAGTGCGCGATACGGAAAAACTTTCTGTGAAATTGTCGGAATAAGGAATTGCTGGGCTGTGTTATCTCTTTACGCTATGATGACAAAGGCGGAATTATCGATACGAAAGTTGAAAAATTTTCCATATCGCGATTGAATCTTCTCATTCTCATCGCCGACAGAGCAAACTTTCGCTCGCGTCTCTTTTGCTCGTCGTGAGAAAATTGTTTTTCTTTTTTTTTCTCAAGAAGACGGAAAGAGCGTATTTCTTCCACGTGTAAATTCTCGAAAGAGAATTGTCGCTGTAACGAATTCGTTTTTTTTTTTTTTTTTTTTTTTTTTAAATTATTTCGAGCACATCGCTATCCCGGAAGTAAAACGATTAATGTCGTCGTGTAGTTTGCGAAGTAAAAAAAGAACAATATGCTCCGTCTGAGCATGTAAAGTTCGCCTCTCCTTTTGCGCGAACCGCTAACATTGTTCTAGTTTTACGATATCGATACGGTGGGTTAATCGATTTATTTGTCACGCCGCGTACGTAAGCGTGACTCCTGAGTCATTTCCAGTAGGACATGATTCAATAACAAGTACATCCGTACGGCAAACGTTGCATCGTCATAGATTCACGTGCACCTAGAGCATGTTATTAATAGCACGTTATTGAGCAGCACACATATAAATAATATTATAATAAGAAGGATCATTTTTTTCTCTGCTTTCGCTGCTTTGAGTGAAATTATCTATCTACCGTAGTGAAAGTATAATTTTGACCTTACAATTTAACTGAAGGAAGAAATTAAACCTCGCTCTATTATAAATGCACTTTCTTATTGTTATAGACATTGTTATAGATATTTTTCATAAAATCCTTCTCTGTGATTTCGTTGTTTTGAGTGAAATTACTTTTCTATCACTAGAGAGAAATATAGATTTCAAAATTTAATTGAGAGAAGGAATTAAATTCCATTCTATTTATAAATGCGCTTTTTTATTTTTATAAACATTTTTTTCCATAAAATCATTATCTGTAATCTCGTTTGAGTGAAATTAATTTTTTACGACTGTAGAGAAATGTAATATCGATTTCAAAATTTCATTGAAAGAAGGAATTAAATCGTACTCTATTATAGATGCGCCTTCTTTTAATTATAAACATATTTTCCATAAAATCCTACTATGTGTAATCTCGTTATTTCGAGTGAAATTATTTTTCTACTGTGATAAAAATATAATATCGATTTCAAAATTTAACCGCGAGAAGGAATTAAATCTCACTCTATTGTAGATGTGCTTTTTTATTTTTATAAATATATTTTTCATAAAATCCTTATCTACATGATCTCATTGTTTCGAGTAAAATTATTTTTCTACCGCTGTGTAGAAAGATATAATATCAACTTAAAAATTTAAGTGAGAGAAGGAATTAAATTCTACTCTATTATAAATGCGCTTTCTTATAAGTATATTTTCTATAAAATCCTTATCTGCATCGATAAGACAAGAATAAATCCATGTTTGAACTTTGCACAATCGACGATCCATAAATAATGAGCGCAATCGGTTTATCTTACTTTCAAACATATTTTCCTGAATAAATCATTCGTTCTATATGTGGTCGGTGGGTCTTTTTGCGCGTAAACCGCTATTTTTGTGAATTTCTTCAGGTCCTCTGCGCGTTCGTCGATATAAATTAAAACCTCGATCGCGCTTTTCAAATCGGATACCGCGTCGTAATCGGATTTAAAGCCGGCTTTTCTCAAAAAGGGATTCCGAATCGCCGCGTTTTGTTGAAACGTACGTCGCCATCGATGCGACGAGAGAACTTCCGACGCGATTTAGAGCTTATCGTGCGACCTATATCGGCCGCAAAGTGTTAAATTCATTATTATCTTCAAGTACCACGCTCTGCGTTATAATAATAATACAGCGGTAATTCAACGTGCCTCCGTATCCTCGTGGGTCGCCGGTGTCACTATTTTCGTAATGAATAAAATGCTCGTTAGATAGAAATTGCGGGTTTCGCGGACGATTAAGTCGATTTCACCCTTTACCCTATACGTCCGACGTCGTATCGTCATAGTACAAATTCATTCGACGGGGATAATAGGGTTTTCCCATCGCCGCGCCCTTTAATCGTGACGTGGGTGACCCTTTATGACGTAGGCGCGAATTAGTGTCATTGTTCAGATGGGCGGCTCGTCAGTTCACAGACACCGCAAACGCGGACTTATCCCTTCACCCTGCGGGTGGAAAGTCTCCCTATCTTTTTTTTTTTTCAAATCCAGAAAAGAAATGTGTTTCAGATTCATCATTTTTTAACACTAGAAATATATCGATTACTTTTTAGATTAATACCCTGGATAAGAGATAGGATTCCGAAATTTCATAATTTCAAAATAAAGGAAATGATTGTTGAAAAGTTATAAAATTTCAGAATTCTCCTATCTTTTTTCATCAAGGCCAAAAAATTATTAGTTAGTAGTAGTTAGTAGTTATTTCTGACCATTTCTATATTTTGGATTACCCTAATAAAGAATTGGTGAAAAGTTCTAAAATTTCTATTTTTTACACAAGAAGTAGGGTATTAATCTAAAAAAATAGAAACAGTCTCAGAAATGACCGCTGCTTCTAGTATTAAACTTTATTTAATCTTTAAACGCTCGACTTTTTAAATTGATCTTTCTAATCGATTTTCTTTAACTTGTTGCCACAGAAGGATGACACAAGTCTACTGGCTCAGTTCTTTTACGCCGACGAGTCTCTGAACGCAGTCGCCTGCGAATTGGACTCCTTCGACGGCCGACAGGAGCCGGAGAGATGCACGACGCTGGTGAATCAGCTGCGACACTGTCAGGATAAGGTGCTGACAATCTGCAATCAGATAATGGACGATCTGATCCCCGAGAGCCGCGCCAATCGGGACTTCAGGGTGAAATTCCCCGATGACGTGATGCAGGAGAACCTGGCTGGACAGCTATGGTTTGGCGCGGAATGTCTGGCGGCCGGTTCCTCGATCATGAACCGGGAGGCTGAGAGCTCAGCCATGAGACCATTAGCGAAAGCTCTCACTAAGTCGCTGGAGATCGTCAGAAACTTACTGCGAGAGCATGCGCTCAAGGGCCACATGAACTTGAAGGTATTGAACGTAAAAATTCGTCAACTCGTTTGAAAGATAAATTGTCGTCGTTTCGACGACTGCATACAGCAGAGTAAGCTGCTTTACAATAGTTGCAAAGTAGCTTTGCTGCTGAATGCAACCAATTTTGATATTTTGAAGTCTCACAGGATAAACGAAAGGATTCTTTCTTTCCAAAAAGTTCTTGAAAGAAAAATAATTATGGATTTCATTTATTTGATTCTCTTGTTTATTATCTTAAAATCAACTATATCAAGCATATTACTTAATAGCATTCGTTTTTTTTTTCAGGCGCAAAATCCTCTCGAGCCGTCTCTGGAGAAGCTCATTGAGTCGTTGAAGATCTTTGATCGACTCTTTGCTGATTTCGAGCTGTGCTACGTTGGCGCCATGGTTCCGGTGAAGTCGACAAAGGAGTACGAGCAACAAGAGCTCGTGTGCGTATTGTTTTCAGAGACTTTGCAGCGAGCGCTTGAACGCGGGCTATTGGACCAAGCGGATGTAGATAACTATGAGCCAGCTTTAATGTTCACTATTCCCCGCTTGGCTATCGTCTCGGGACTTCTGGCACCGCCTGGGGGACCGTTGTGCCTCAATTCGCCTGACACCATAAGCGAGATGTTTAGACCATTTAGAGTAAGAAATTGACTTGAAAGTTATTGCCAATCTAACATATTTGTTTAAAAGTATCTATAAAATAGTATAAGAATTACTATAAGAATAATACAGGAAGGCAAACTCGTAGCTTTTTTTAATTTATAATAATATAATAATCAATATTAATTTATCTTTATGTTTCGTAAGTTAAGTATCGTCTTCTCTTCATTTGACTAAGATATACAATTTATTTTCAGACTCTCCTTCTTAAGATAAGAGAATTATTATGGACGTTAAACAACCGTGAGTTGTACATGTTGGAGAAGTTATTATGCTCGAACGAGGAGCCATCAGGCTCGATTACGCACTCGACGAAATCGACGTGTCAGGACATACCGGACTTGGAAGAATACGTTCATAATTTTTATACCGGTTATCCGAACTGCAAAGAGTTTATCGTTGATTTCTACACTGTGACGAGAAATACAGGCAACAACATGGATGAGGTGGCGAGTGATGCGGTTCAATCGCTGGACGAAAGTAGCAGAGGCGATCAGTTGCCGAGCAAGAAGCGCGAGCATGGAAGAAGTGGGCGTAGAAAGAAGAGAAATGCGGAAACCGAGCGTGAAAATTTAAACATATCCTCGGACGAATGTGATAGTAATGTAATGTGTGATAGCGCCGAAAAGATGCAGCAAAGTGACGGGGAAAGTGTTGGTGAACGTATGCAATACGAACGGGAACTATCTGACGCTTCGCGCGACATCGGACAGTTTCTTCGCGACTGTGATTCAATTTCTAACGACGCTTGCGCGAGTCCCGACTCGATGCAGAACGACGTTGGAACGTTCGTTGCCGTTGTAGCGGGAACCAGTGCTTCGAATACCTTCGAAGACATGCAGAGCGAGGGAAGCTTCATTGCCCCCGACTTGACTAAAATGTTTGAGAGCTACTCCGACAACATGGAGATTCCGCAGATGCAGTATTTGTTTAGTCAAGTCGCTCATGAAAGTACCATTGATAGTGAGGCGCACATGTCCGAGAACACTCTATCCGATCCAGACGCCAAGAAACTTATCTCGGAGGCGAATAAAACGCTGTCGAACCTTTTATTGGACTCTAGCGAGTGTCCAAATGAGATCTCGGAACAAACAGACTCTGGCATATGTACGGTAATATCGTCCGAGAACACTAGCTTGTACGACAAGAGTCCAGAGGAAAAGAAGACTTTTGGCAACGAAATTCAGCAAGAGAGCTGCGGGGTATCGGACGAGGAGGACACGCAGGAGAATACTAGCTATTCTTGCTCCAATATGAACTCACCAAAGAAAAAGAATCCGGCCATTTCGGAGAACTCGTGCGTTTGCGGCACGAAGGGCGTTAGCAAAACGCCTACCTCGGATCACTCGATCGAAGTGCCCGGTCTGCATTCGAACGAGGACAGAGAATCCGCCGGTAAAAACATTCCACGAATATCGTCCAACTTCGATGGCACTAACGAAGAATTCATTGGCATTGCGTATGGTAACGGCCAATTGACTCTCTGTGATTCCAATCAATCCACCTTTCAGATAAACTACTCTGAAAATTGGGAAAATCTCAATTTAAATATAGACGCGTCGAGTTCTAGGAAAGAATTCTGGGATGACTTGAAATGCGAAAATTGCCCGTCCACTTCTCGAAGTATCGAGAAAATCGACAGTAAGATAGAAAGGTACGTACAGGAAAGGGTGAGAAAGACGAAGAGAGACGAAAAGCAACGACGGCGGCACCAGCACAAACTGGATCGAAACACGCACAAAGCTCACAGCAGACTGGGAGAGAAGAGACACAACCTGCATATTATACGAGTGGCCACGAGTACCGAGAGCTCCAGGTCGAATTCCACGGATCGATGCTTGAACGCCCGATTGAGCAGCTTAGGCGCCGGTTTGCATCTTGGCCAGAGCACCAGGCAGATGCCGAATTTCGGCAGTCGCAGTCCTCATCTAAGCCCGCGACTTCATCACTTTGAGTCGCGCGGACAGTGCTGTTGCAATCTCGGTAAACATTGCACTAACAAACACCCGTCGCCGCAGAGCAGAAAGTTGCTGGATCATAGAAGGTCCAAGTCCGATCATATCGCCAGAATGAAGGGAAGAGACGCTGAGAAGAGAGAGAGATACGAACGGGACAAATATGCGCGCTTGGAACATAGCAAAAGAAAATCTGAAAGTAATCTGATGAACGACGGATTAGGCCCGAGAACGGACAAGAGTGGTTTGGTGACTGAGATCGCGACTACGCCGCAGAACGTAGTTTGTCAAGAATATCAAAGTGCAAAGGACAATAACACGCAAAGATCTGCGCGAGTGAGATTGGTCAACGCGTCGACAGTATCCGGCGTGTCGTATTTAAATCCCCATCAATCTTTGAGCTACAAACCTGATGTAGCGTCGAGTTCCAGTTATTGCGACTCGAGTTCAGAAACCAGTGAGTTTCACAGCGACTGTCAGGACGACGAGGAGATTGCATTGGCGATGCAAGCCGCCGAGATTGCGAATAGAAATCAAATCAGAGCCAAGTTTCGGTAAGAGAATATATTGTTATTTTATTCATGTACCCCGAACGATAATGTGATTATGCTTTTAAGCTAATATGTAAAAGATATTGATTAAATACTAAAATTTAAATAAATTTACTGATCTTATTGTTAAATCAGATAATTAATTTGCTTTGAATACGTTTAATGTTCGGTCTCTATATCTTTTTTAAATATATTTTTAATTTATTTCTGTGACCTTTGTATATTTTTTATTGTATTTTTACTTTCTATATTTTATTCCAATTTTTCATCTTTTTTTATCGATGCATATTTTTTTAGTATTTTTTTAAATATAATATATAGTTTTTTTTTTTTCAAAATAAAATAAAATATTGTTATTATTACATTTCCAGATCCTCGGAAGATCTTGTCCATCGTCTCTTCGTTTGCATAGCAGGTGTGGCAGACCAACTGCAAACAAATTTTGCATCGGATTTACGGAATATTTTGAAGTGTGTTTTTCTCATGAATAGTAGTCAGGCAATTGAAGACACCGAAGAATCGAAGGATCAGAATTTAACTTCCACGACGAATACACCAATAGATACGGCGGAGACAGAAAGTATTCATGAGCGGCAAGAGTCGTTACCAGAATACGAGGATGTAGATGAAACCGCTTTGATACACGACCGAAGTACGGATATTTTGAGTCTTTCATTTCGGAATATTACTTAATAAATATGTATCTGTTCGTTGTTAGTATCTAAATCTTTTTTTTTTATTTGATCTTTGTGTATGTTTATAAACTAAACAATGAGTTAAAACAATGTTTTAGCTTCAATGTGAAATATGATACAATATAATTTCTTCTTTAATTTCTGAACAAAAAATAAATTTTCTCATGGATAAAATTATATTAAAAAATTCACTAAGTTTCTTTTAAGAATTTATTATTTGACGTGTAATTATATTTATATTAAATGTAATCATCCGGTTTTTTTTTCGTTTCTGTAGCTTCTCCTGTCACTGAAAGAGGAGAGGAATGTGTCGAGAGAGCGCCTGCTTGGGTGCCGGATAACGACGCGCCAAGATGTATGGCTTGCCAGGCAGGATTCACGGTTGTGCGACGTAGACACCATTGCCGAAATTGTGGTAAAGTGTTCTGTGGTCGTTGTAGCAGTAACAACGTTCCATTGCCTCATTTCGGGCATACGAAACCTGTGAGAGTGTGCAACAGGTGTTTTCTGTATCAAGTGACGCCTTTTACGGTTTCTGAAGTCTCGTCCACCAGATGAACGTTTCTGAAATGGCTTGTAAATCCGATTATTTTCTATCGAGTTTCCTACGCGATACATTTTCCTTTCCAATATACAAGTTATTCGCGCAAATTCAGCCACCATAATTTTCATAAAATAAGTAAATATTCTTGTATTTTATAGATTCTTAAAATTTCCTTAAATCGTATGTATCATATAATATACTCATCTAGTGTTGAAAAATTTAATTCAATTAATTAACCGCTGCTTTGTTTGCTGAAACACATTATTTAGTTAGAAAATTGAAGTAAATTTTTAAAATATTCGAGTATTTAATCCTCTTCTCCCCTTTTTTATTCTTTAAGTGATATAAAGATATATTGAATATATATTGAAGAATCTGGTGATATTTCGATTTATCCAATTTTAAATGTATAATTATGTAAAAAAAATTGTAGAGAGACGCGTTTGTACAATAACGAATAGAAATTGGAGGAAAATCGCTGTCACTAGATTATTTATGTGCGTTATTTTTACACTGTGCACTTAATCTATAAAATTAGATATATATAGGCGCTCATATTTTTACACATGATTAAATATTTCTCCTAAAAAAAAGGTGTTAATCCAATTTATAACAATTGTGGCAATATAATTTGGGTATATGGTATAAGATTTCTTGTATATTCGTTTTAAAATTTATTTAAGAGAACTATATGTACGTATTTAAGCGATTGTACAGAAGATAATTTTCAAGTGCTTCTGTATATTATTATTATTATTCTCATATTATTGTCATTATTCTTTTAGTTATTATTATTCCTCCTCATAAATATGATTCTTATAAAAATTTTGTTCAAATTATTATAATAATAACTCTTAATTTCTTATAATTATATCCCTGTGCAGACATTTATTATAAAATGTTGATTTATTTCTATCAGAAATATGTGTGATAAAAATCTTTCCCGCGTTCTGTATTCTAAAGTGAAAAAATATGATTAATACGGATTATTAAGTTATCGATAGCAACCGCAAGTGTAAATAATATATTCTTGGTACGTGATCATATATAAACTTATATGATATAAATAAATACTATTCAGAATTATCGAAGAAAGCATTGAGCCACACACACACATACAGATTCAAACCTGAGTAAAAATTAATTTCAAAGTTTCAAGTCAACGGACAAGTGATGAGCGTTGTTACAGCGTTATTTAGTCAATATAAAGATTCCTTGCTTTCGAAATATCTAGATTTCTCGTTATAACAACCGAGACATTGTAAATGTCCAAAACTTATGGGTTTCTGACACGCTTAGGTTGACAATCGATAATTGATTCTTTACGGAAGGCAAGTTTCCTCGTAGAAGTTTTAAGACTTACAGCATCATTCTCAAAGCGTCAAATTATATATGTATAGTGTATATACACCTGTGTAATGTATAATGTGTACATGTATGGGAATACGTATGTATGTACGTTTAAATAAGAAATAAGGAAGAACAGAACGGAAATTTCGCGTTCAAGTAGCTAGGGGTCTCGCCGTAACTTATTACCGCAAGATAGAATTTCTAAACGTCTACTGCCCGTTGAAGTGTTTTGGAGTATATACACAGGTGCGTTAGCACACACCATTAGCTCCTGTGCCAAATTTACAATGACAATAAGTTTCCTCTTTCTTATATCTCGCACGAATTTGGTTCCTATTGGAAAGCTCGTACAAGATACTTCCGATTACTGTGAAACATTGTGTTACGTTAAAGGACTGTATTCGTGATAGACAATTACTCAGCGTAGTACATACATGTATGTGCGCTCCAAGATTGTTAAAAAGAGTGCTTGAATGTACAGATCTTTCGCTCATTGACATTTAATATAAATTTCAAATCAGAGATTTATATCATTATCAATTGTGCTTCTAATTATGCTTTATCATAAGATGTCGATTTTTACAAGATGTGAAAAGATGTTATAATCAATTTCATCAACATCAATTTTCTCAAATCTTTATTTTTAATTAATCTTAATTCATTGTTATATCAATATTAAAAAGTCGATATAAATTCAAATTCATGGTTTAACAATTCATAACAATTTTGAACACAATATTTAATTGAAAAACAAGTTTAATTTAAAAAAAGCTGATAGAATCGAAAATGTATCTATAAATGTAAAAATGCATACACATCTCAATCATGTATGAACGATTATGTAAATTGAACGGCGAATCGATTTGCTGCGGTCAATATCACGCGAATCAAGGAATTAATTGAAAACGATGTATATCAATTAATCTGATCAATTAGACGCGTAATTATGATTTTCATATAAAAACGTAGCGTATAATAATGTTCTCTAAAATAACGAATAGCGATATCACTCGACGCGGTCGAACTTGGAAATCGTTATGTATTATAATCGCGTGTGCGTGTACTGTATAAACTACAGATAGGACTTTTTACTATTTGAAAAAGAAGAAAATATTGTATAATGTCTACGAAACAGTGCTTGTAAGTCGCGAGAAAATTAGTAAGGGAGAAACAAAAAAAAAAGAACTTATTTCTGTAAGGAGCACATCGAGTAGGAGGTATAATCTTTAGATTACAGATGTTTAAACGGAGAGTTATTTTTTACACGTAATCGATGCCTTGCTAGAAATATCGTGCTTTCAATTTCGAATGCGACGAAGAAAAGAAGTCTAGCGATTAAGCGCGAAACCGCTGCTAAGCATCTCATCCCCCTTATATATAATATATATATGTACGAATCATTTTTGGTAATCAGGTTTTTCCCCTGTGCCTAAATTATCACAGACACCGAACTATATTAATAATGGAATGCTCCGAGAGAGATGAACCGAGAAAGATAGCTCTAACTTAAAAAGATCTCATGTCTCCCCTTTCCATCTCTCCCTTTTTTTTCCTTTCTCTCTCAGAGAATATAGTCTAATAAACTATTTGATGTTCTATAAAGAGACATAGTAATAAAATATCAGAGCAATATATTGGCAGCAGATTCTATTGAAAATTTCTGTACATTTGCAATGGTTTATAATTCGCAACTTGTGTTTCTTCAGTAGAGCTTGCTGCTATAATTTAATAGTAAAGTATATGATTAAAATATTGAATATGTGTGACTCACGGCACCAACTAAACTTTCGATAAGAAAGTAAAAGATTTTCATTAAATGAAAATAAAAAAAAAGAACTTGCGAAAGCAAAGAACCGAGGCGATGCGTGATCGACAAGTTTTAAGTTTAACTCTAATTTTCACTTTGCATATCATTAGTATATAAAAATATAATTAAAAAGCTAAAGAAGTAAAAGTCTTGAGAAATTTGGCACTGTGTCCCTACTTGGACACAAATATTCAATAAATAAGAAGTAAAGAATAGTCTTTCAACAAATTTTTAATTAATTTTTTTGTTCTTTCTTTTCCTCAAACAATTTGAGGCTTAAATGAAAAGGAGAATTCCAGTATTATCATAGTTCAGATTAGCCTGTGAATATAAATTAAACGAAAAAAATAGAAGTGTGTAAAAAAGGAAAATAGATATGTAAAATTTGAAGAGAGAAATGAAATGTAGAGTGGATCAAAGGTCATGATGTTGCGAATAAATTCGAATAAAGTAAATCTGTATCGTATCTATGCATGGAAAGAGTGAAAAATAATATATAATAATTGGTTGATATTGACGGAATTGAAATATAAGAAACTGAAAATTTATTTTAAATCAACTATTTTAATAATAGTTTGATTGATTAGTGATGTAATTTTTTTCGGCGTGGTGATTTTGTAGTACACTTGATATGTCGAGGGGCTTACGATTTGCCAATTAATTAATTTCCATTACAAGATGACAAAAAGCACCTCCTGAATTATTTATGTATTATTTACCTAAGTGTACGTATAGAAACGTATTCTCTTAGCGCGTTTGACCTTTGACGGATCGAAAGGTGCATAATCGGTTTATCGGAATAATGATCAGTAACAACGTGTAATCAATGATAAAATGATATTATTAATTGACCATAGTACTTGACACCGAATTCACTTCGATCGATATTGGAAAGCGACATGATGATTATGTCACATGCCCATGATTTTGAAGAAATGGAAAAGTACTTGTAGACGAATGCAATTATAGATGGATGTATATATGCGTGTGTGTATGTATATGTGCGTGCAAATAACAACTATTCGCAATATTACATCATGAGACGAAGTGTCTCTTTAATATTTGAATGCACTGTGGTTTCGGTAATGGATGTATTCAAACACGAATATAAAATAAAGTTTGTTAATTACAATATTTAAACTCTTTTATTATCTTCAAGTAATAAAATCTATCGAAAATAGACTTTGCGAAGTCTACAAATCTTCTCAGCAAAAATAAGATTCATATTAGAAGCGGAAAAGCAAAATATGAAAAAGTAAAATTTATTCGAGCCAAAATTGTATATTGTTTACAGTCAGTATATTCTTTCCTGCTTTTGCAATTTCATAAAATATTCAAGCAGAAAAAGATTTAAATAAAATTGTTTTAATTGAAAATGTGATTTAGATTAAAAACGAGCTGATAATTCCTGATTAGTTATTTGATCTATATGTAATAGACAAATACAGATGCAAATCTTAGGCATAAAGCTTAGAAAAATATTTAATAAATATGAAAATATTTTTTGTAATTTTCAGAAACACATCGTCTTTATTAAGATATTTTTATATACTCAAGGGCATTAATTATTAACATGTCTGAGGTGAAAATTCAAAAATTACGAACAGTATTCCATAGACTATTTATTAAAGATCTCAAATTCATAAAATCACGAAATTCAAAAATTGATAGAAGTGAAATATATTGCATATGTTATTACAGATTAGATTAAACATTTTATACGTTTCTCCTTGAACATATTTTCTACGCTATTAACCTACATTATTGCTGATATTTTATTTGACCAAAATAAAATTTAAAAAAAAATTTAACCAATGATATAAAAATCTCTACATATCCGGAAGAAAAAGTACTGTGCATTTCTCACATCAATTTATTAATAACAAAATTTGTAGCATAATATTAATCCTGTTATAATTCTCTGTAATCGAATTAAATGCTAGTTTCTGTTGACATTTTAAATAGTTAAAGCGTCACATGATATTAATTAGGGAGCCATAAAAACATTACGACTTATTCGAAGCAAACACTATCTTAGTGGTAGCACCAAAATGATAAAAAAAATCTCTGGGATCCTTTTGATTTTTGTAACAGCTTTTTTATTCCTTATCAACTGTTACTTGTACTAGCAAGTATCATGGGGTGTATATCAAGTATTTGTAATGTATGTATAGTTATGCTTCATTGTTTCTCGTCACACGTTTCTCTTGACTCAGCAATTATTTATTTGTTACAACTTTGTTGTATGAAATACCTGAAAAAAAAAAATTATATATGTTACATCTTATTCTTATATCAGCAAATTATGTTTTGCTCTATTATCACATTAATATCTAGAAAAGTGTCGATAATTACCTTAGCATTCATTCTTAAGCTTCAGGTGTAGCTAACGGGGCTTCTTTCTTCTCTTCAATAATAATGGCATCTTTCTTTTCACCATTAGGTTTGTCATTTTCATCCAATTCCTTTTTGGGAGCCACCTTTAATAACACAAGATTTGTGTATTAAATATGTTTGTATAAATAATGTACTTAACATATAGATGTCTATACTAAACTAGGTTGCTAACAGGAGCTTCGGATTTGTGTCACATGACGTTTCCAGTTGTATGAGAGAAAATGATGATGTTCCTGTATATATAAAGCATGTTTTATTTGTGTGAGTCTTACAGAGCACGGATGTATTACAATAAAATTAGGCCTGTTCATTTTCGCTGCTTCTGAACTAGTGTACAAAGTTAGAATAAAACAAATATACTTTCTCTCATTCTAACTTCGTGCACTAGTGCAGAAGGGCAGTATTAAAAAAGTGTCGCAATAAAAAAAAGGTAGTATTTAGGTAAATGATATTTGTCATAAATCTGTAAATATTTCACAAAAATATATGACGGTAGTGGCTATTTTCTCTCATATACCGGAAATTTTATCAGATACAAGATTTACCCTTCTAAAACCCTCAGTTAGCAACCATTGAAGTAACAATCGGGAAGAGCCTCATCGAGAAGAGCCTCATTAACAATATTTCTCTTAAAACAGATATGTAGCAATATTTTTAATAGCTAAAGTAATAAAAGGGAACAAGATTATTTATAATGTCAATGAAAGGCGGTACTATAGTTTAATATAAATATAATAATAATGCAGAATATATATATATATATATATTCATATAAATGTTTACGGAAACTTCAACAAATTCATAAAATTTCATGAAATTGTGTTTTACGTCATCTTATCAATTATGATTTAATGAATCAGGTATTACTCCAATACCTGACAATTATCCCTTTACCTCCTCTTTGCTAGCTTCGTCAAAGTTCTCCACTAGGTCAGGTACCTCGTCGTCCTCTTCCAACGTAGTTTTCCCGACCGTACTTCCAGCGACTGAACTCGCTAATCGTTTCAGCTGTGTCAGGCCCTCGGGGCCAAGCTGACTTAGTATTCCCGGTAACATCTCAGTTATCTGTTTATTTTCTCCGTGACCAGTAATCGCAAATGTATTAGCGGACAGACTAGCCTGGGCCTTCGGATTGTTAAAGTGAATGACCGTGCCGTCATCCTTAATCATATTAACCTCCTCTATACCCGGAATTGTATTTACAGAAAGCTTCTTCAAACAACTCTGTAACTTTTTGTCATCTGTGGCAGCAGTCGCGTGTACAACCTAGAAAGGCGAAAAATAATACATGTAAAAACGACAATGTTTGATTCTGCATTCAATAAAAAATTGCTGTTTTGCGTAACACTGTCTTCGCATGTAAGCGTCACTTCCTTCTCTTGTTGACATTGTTCGACTATTATGAGGATTTTAACGAATAAAAAAAAACAGTTACTTTCAGTTAATATTTTTTATACTCAAAGTTTATAATCAAACTGAAAACCGATTGCCAAGAAGATTATCGAAACGCCTCCGTTTGTAAGAAAACCTGTGTAATACTCGCACAAGAAATAAATTATGAAACGGAAAGCAGGCAGTAGCTAAGACTGTTAATTTCGCACTCATTCCCCGTAATAGAAATCTTGCGGTGTCACGCGTGTACGGTCGGCTCCGATTTCGGACTCCGACATGCATATTAATGATGACGGTGGGTCGAGCGCCGGGAGGGCGAGATCTCGCCGCGTCGAAAGGCGAACGCGGAAAGCTAGCAAAGTAACAAACAACACGCTCACCTTCTTCTTGCGTCGAGGTGTACCCTTGCCGCCGATTCGCACCTGGGCCTGGAGCTTCTTGAGCTTCTCGGGATTCATGTTTTAACCTCTGCCGTGCACGAGGCGGGACGAGTGTGCGTGGGCGTGCGGGCGACTGCGGGCAGGCGACGTTGCACCACGAGAAATCCTTCCTCTCGCGCGGGGGAATCGACGTCGTGCGGGCGCGGAGACCGGCTACGGCGCGACACGTGCTCTATCCGAACGGTCGTAGATGCTCGAGAAAATGGAAGCGTACCCTCGTTCGCTCGCAAGTCCTACGTCAGAGCCTGGCTTCCGGCCGGCCGGCGGCGACGGCGCGCCGGGGCGCTTCCGCCGCGCGACCGTCGACGCGAGACAGCGCGAATTATTCGAAAGCTAGAAGCAACCCAGGTAGCTGATGTTATTTATCGTCATTTTAACATCTAAATGTCGTGAAAAAGGTCAGAATGATGATGAATAATAAATCAGCTTGCTACCTGGGAGGATTAAGGGCCAGTTTTTCCAACTTTTTGGCAAGCTAATAGTTAAATCATACATCTGTCTTTGGACGTGTGATTTAACTATTAGCAGAGTTGGATAAGATCAAAGAATCATTTGGAGAGATCAACATTGCGCTCGGAAAGTTGGGATAGACCTGGAGATCGTCATATATCGTGTGAACGGGAACTGAAGGAATCCTTAAATTGACAAAAGAGATTATTTAACATCGATTTATTATATAATTTTAATCTCATAAATATATACTTACACATATGTGTAAAATTTATATTTATACAAATTAAATAAAATTAATTGTATATCTTTGCATATATAATATATCAATCTATTTTTAAGTAAATTTATATTATATATATTATATTTATATGTATAATATAATGAATATTCATATATTCGTATACATAATTATAATTTAAATAAATTTATTTTCAAGTTCAAATATTCACAAAGCGTAGAGCCAATAATTTTAAATAATATAAATATATCATATCTTTTTACATAACAGCATAAAACCAAATATATATTTATATATATTTACAATATATATTACATTTCTTAACCACTATAGTGCAATAATAACGTTAACACATTTCGTGAATGATATTTGTCGATTCTTTTCTCTTAAAAATGTAAAATAAAGAAAAAAGAAAGTATATACATTAGCAATCGTAAATACAATGCACAAAAAATTTTACCAAGTCTAATTATAAAACAAAATTGAAATTTTGTCCGATTAAGTAAACAATTGTTTAATTATGAAAATTGCATCAGTCTTTGTATCAATGTTATAATTAAACATATTAATATTTATGTTAGAAAGATACAATTACCTTCACGTCATCTAATCAATAATTTTGTCACTCAAAATAATTTAATTTCGTTATATTAATAAAATTTTAGTTACTTAAATTATAATATTGCATTCGTAACTCTTAATCTTTTGAAGATTCGTCTTTAAAGAGCCAGAGCATTTACTAAACTTTTGAATTTTGTAAGAACCTGATGAGTAGAGTCCGGACGTTCGTGCATGATCCCGTGTCGCGCGCGGAGAACCGCTACGTGGGATTTTTGAGTATCAAATTCTTGGTGGAGACTGAATCACTGAATCTCCTTGTAGCTTGCAATATTTGACGGAGACTAAATCTCCTTTAAGCATCAAGGACGGAAAAAACCCACCCACTCTCTCTATGTGGGGCAATATCAGAGCCACCGGGATTTGAACCCGGGACCTCTCCGTTACTAGTCTGTCCCTCTAACACGGAGTCACGCGGAATTTCGCGATGAGTGTTGACTGCTATTGTTACTTCACTAGCAAGCAGACTAACTCACTCCCACACAGCGGTTCTCCGCGCGCGACGCGGGATCGTACCCGAACGTCCGGACTCTACTGATGAGGCAATAACTGTTCTTGTAAATTATATGTCACACACATAATTATATTTGTCTCTTGTCTTGTAAATCCTAAACATTTATAGATAGAAAAGTAAAAAGTTGATCATTCAAAATTTTTAATCGTTTTTAGAAAGAGCAACTTTTCTCCATTTATGGCTCGTTTCGTTCTTTACATGTCCAAATTCAAAGCTAATTCGAAGCTCACCAATCTTCGAGATTGGCAAAATATCTGGTATCCATTCTATCAAAAACGGTGTGGGCTCAATTTGATTTGGAGAAGTATTTCCTGAACGAAACAAAAGCATATATATTAAGTAGAGACAGATTCTTTAAACAATTTAAAATATTGATAAATTATATTTTTGCCAAATAATTAGAATTATTCTTTGCGAGATCGAACTCTTACTTACCCACTTTCAAATACGTTTTCAGCTCTAACGGTTTAATCAACGCGTTGTTATTCGTCTTTTTGAAACGATCTATTTCCGTTTCCTCCCGTTTGTACAATTCGTATGTTCCGTCTGCGTTTTGCACGAAACTTCTCGTAATCTCCAAAGGTATGTACGGTGTCTCGAAAATACTCTTTACGTGCAAGATATTTGTAATCTGCCATGTGTATTTAGTGAACGTGCCCAACGGTACTCCATCTTTCCTGACAAACGCCGTCGTTGAATTCGGCAAGCGTTTCTTCTTGCCGCCGCACGATATTCGTTCGCGTAAACAGTCGAAGAATATCTGCGGCACATGGAACACTAGGGGATCGGGCTTGCCGTCGAATTGGAAATGCATCGTCTGATTTATTCGCTCGGTTATCGAAGCGAGCCACTTGATAAATGGCAAGCTCGTATTGGCCTCGTCCAAATCGTCGCAAGTATTTTGATATTTTTTAACAATTTGCGACTTTGTCTTCGCCTTTCTCAACTCGATCGAATTCAGATTCAAGTTACTATTATTATTCATGTGCTTCTCGTCTCTTTTCCGTTTCGTCGAAATTGTTGGTTGCACCGTATTACTTTCGGAATTTGATATACTTTTGTTATTATAATGTATCATTGCGTTTCGATCAATTATTTTAACACTTCTGTTATTTAGGGCAACATTATTATCGACGAGTTTTGCATTAGTCACATCCAGGACTGCACTGGCATTGAGAACTTTCAACGTACTTGGATCTAATATTTTTATGTTATTATCATTTAATATGTGACTGTTATTGAGTACATTGTATTTTGTATCAATAGTCGCTTGATCATCCAGTATTTTTATAGTATTTCCTCCTCCCAATTGAACACCATTTTGATCAATTACCTCTAAATTATGAACCTGCACAATATATAATTTAACAATCTTAATCATTTATTTCTTTTCAATAACTTAGCGAAATAATTATTTTTAAATTCGTTATGAATAAAAATATATTAATATTTTAACACGAATATTTGATCCTTCTTACTTGTGATATTATATTATTATCGTCTAATAAACTGCGGTCACATTCAACTTCTATATTTTCGACAATACCATGCGGTAAAATGGAAGAATCCAAATTTATAGAATCTAAGTCTAATCTATTTCCATCCAAACTTTGTACAGTTAAAGTATCATCACGAAAAATTAATAGATGTGTATCGGTTTCGTCAGTGGTCAAACTATCTAGATCTGAAATTTTATATTATTATAAATGACAAGTATATACATATAATAAATTTATGAACATATATAATATATGTGCATGAAATCTCACCAATTCCAACAATTTTGTCTTCTTCTTCACTTTGTGGTACAGATGCTAGAGACTTTTCTATACTAGTTTGTGTCCGATCTAAATTTATATAATAACTAAATTCTTCAGATAGCTTTGGATCGCTAGCAAAAGCACAAATGCATGCGTAAAAATGCACACATTGCTTTGATTGTGACGATGAAGTGCCGTCGACTTTATCTCCTCCTATCTTTGTTGTACCCTATAAATTAATCTTATTATTCAATAAAATATTTTCTAGCTAGAGATATTATTTGCATTAATTAGCGTAATTAAGTTAAAAAAATTCAATTTTATTAAATATCTACGATTTTTCTTCAAATTGTTTAAGAGAAAATATTTTGCTCACCTTAAACGTAGTACAACTACAGAAGTAACGATGTTCTATCCTATCCTTTAATTTACTAACAAAGAAAGAAAAGTGAAGATAGCCTAGGGGGTGTTTCGGGGAAGCTTTGCATTTCACTGCCATTATATTCTTTGAGACTCTTTGTACTAAAGGACCAGAAGTTTCCGTCGCTAACAACCATATCTCCTGCTTTGTTTCATTATTTACATTCAACGACGACAATATAGAATTCTTCAAAGTTAATGGTTGCGCTTCCGCATAACATTTTAATGCCGTTTGAATGTGCTGGCATGCAAACACAGTATCTGAATAACCTTTCTCCTAAAAACACAATTGCAAAAATATGTTAAGTACAATTTTAATTACAAGATGTACCAATATGCAAATCTTATAATATAAAACATTTACATGACATTTGAGGACACTGGTATGAAAACTTCTCTCACAACTGTCCACAAAGCACAATGCAGTGGTTTGTGAAATAAGCGTCGTAATGTCATTCGAAATGGTGGCATTAATCAATGGTAATTGCACAAAGCCACGGTAATCAGGTCCCTTATCCTTGACTCGTACAGAGAACACTTGCACCGTCGAACCTGTGATGAGTTTACACGCTTCCGTGGACAATTTCCGCTTCTCGCCCGGTTCTTTAAACACTGCGTCGCAATACTTATTCTTACAGCACAGACCACGCGAGCCATTGTAAGTCCCACATTTTGGACATTTTCGAACTCCGCGAAGAGTAGCCTTTCCCAGGTCTGACAAAAGTTTCTTCAAGCGTTCCTCATTGGACATAGCTGCTATATATTACAATAATATATATTAGAAAGCTCAAACAAAATTTTTCAGTCGTATTTTTTTACTAAGTTTATCTTAAATTTTTAATCAGTAAATTGAAAAAAGAGACTTTCTTTTCAAATTAATTTTTTAAAAGTACATTTCTTTTCTTCTTTTTTTTTTATTTTATGTTTATTCGTTAGTTGATAGAAAAATATTGAGCTGGAAAGTTTCAGAGGAAGTCGCACTTAAGAAAATTGTAATCAATTGATAATTGATTTTAAAAAAATGTTTTTAAAGTATTTAGAGATTGCTATTGAGTTTTCTTTTTAAAAATTATACTCTTAGCCAAACAAACTATAGCAAGCCTGTCCAAGTTTTCATTTGCATGTAAAATGCTTTGCATTGGTTCATTGAATAAGGCAGAGAGAGTAGAGAATAGACACTAGAATTTCGTCTAGATAAAAATTGTGAATAAATCATACATAAAATTAACAATATGTTCAATGTACACAAATCATTATAAAATTATAATTTATTTGATCTGGCACGTGCAAGTGGCGAAGCTTTTCCATTTAATGAACTTGGACTTAACTATAGGAAAATGCTTGTATTTATAACTTAAAGCTGTTGTGTTAATCAGAAAATAAATCAAGTTTTTTTAGAGTCAAGATGAGATTAAGAAAAATAACATACAATCAAACTTATAAAGGGAGGAGAATACTTTTTTGGAATATAGCCGAGATTGTGAATAAAGATAAAGACTTTTGGGGGTATGTTAGCCAATTTGATTTCATCAGTTTGTATGAAACGTGGGTGGAAGAGGGATGGGCGAGATTGGAAAGATTATTACCGAGATCACACATTTGGAGTTGTAGCTTTGCGGTAAGAGACAAAAAAAGAGAAAGAGCAAAAGGAGGTTTTATTATAGACAAAATTAAAGGTTGGGATGAAGGAATGGAGGATCTAGGTATTAAAAAAGAGGATGGAATTTTAGTCTCTAAAATTAGGGACAAAAAGGAAAACAGAATTTGGAGAATTTTATCAGTTTATAATACAGGAGGGTGGGAAGGAATTAAAGAAATTATCAAAGTAAATTTTGAGAAAGGATTAGAGGAAGACTTAATACTTGGTGGTGATTTTAATATAAGAATAGGAGAGGAAGGTGGAATGGAAGGAGAATTAGGTAGAAACAGTAAAGATAAGATAATTGGAAACGGAGGGAGGGATTTACTGGATTTGTTAGGTGATGTTGGTGGATATATTTTGAACGGAATGTGCAAGGGAGATAGGTCAGAGGAATATACTTATGTAGAAGCGAGGGGCAGCTCAGTCATCGACTATGTTATGATGAACAAATTAGGTATGGAAGTGACTAGTGAATTTAAGATAGAGGGTGGACTCGGATCATATGCCCATGGTCTTGGATTTAAAAGGATACGGAACAAAGGAAGAGAAAGGAGAATAGGAGATAAGGGAAAGAAGAATCAAGTTATGTTGGGATGATAAAGCAAAGAAGAAATATGAAGAAAATACAGAGATTGGTAAATGGATGCAGAAAGGTACGGTCAAAGAAAAACGGCAAAAACTTAAAGGAATTGTTCAAGAGGCTTTAATAAGGAAGGAGATTGTGATTAGGAGAAGAGGAATTGGTTATAAGGACTGGTGGGATAGAAGCTGCACTAGGATGAAGAGGAACATGAAAAGAATACTTAGAAAATGGAAGATAGGTAAAGGAAATAGAGAAGAATATTTACAAGCAAGAAAGGAATGGAACGAACTCATACAATCAAACTTAGATAAGAAAAAGGAATAAAAGGGATAAGATGAGAATAATGAATCCCATGAAAATTCAGATAATCTTATAGGAAGATGGTTAATTAAAAGATAATATATAGCTTGCCAATAAGAGAAAAATGTGTTTATTTTGAAGAATTTAAATAAGTAAATCACACAAAGAGCAGTATATTACATTGCAGTGGAAGCAAACGTGAAAAAAGCAAAACTGAAAGCCACAAAGGTGCTCCAAAGAAAGCTCTGTTCGTGCTTCTCCATTCGTTCAGGCTAAGCGCATACGTGACATAACATGAGCCTGCAACTGAAAGACGAACTGAAAGAAAAGCTTCCCTCGCGCGTTGCATAATAAAAGCGATAGAATGAGCATGCCGTCGCTGGTGTTTGTGCTGCTAGGAGGCGAGGGGGAGGTCGAAAAGGCGCCGTTCGTTAACACCGTTCGAGTGCGTGCGTCAACACACAGGACGCGTCGCATGGAATTACATCTCAATCAACAGGAGCAAACATTACCTTCCGATATCGCGAGAAGCGACGTCAGGAACGCACAGCCGTGAGAGAAAAAGGAATACCTCTCTTTCACGACTGGATTACGTATTGCGTTTTGCGAGTTACCGATTTACTTCGGATAGTAAATAAATAAAGCCCATCACGAGAGTATTTAGAGCAGAGGGCGTAAAATTCTCGCCACGGTTCTGTCAAGATGATAGAGGATCGTGTCGGCTCTTTATATCAGTCACGAAAGAATAAAATGATAGGAAGGTAATTGAAGAAATTGACATTATCAACCATTCCGGTTCTATTTGAAAATAAATCAACCAGTTTTAATTAATTATATCATCGAAAATGTATTAAATCTTTAATGAGCGAAGAGAAAATGGGAGCATATTAGATTAACATTTCGATTTTTATTTAATGATTATTTATCTAACAACAATTATTACTTAAGAGATAATTAAATTTTAATATATTTTTCACGCTTCTTCGACGTGTGGCCGATCAGAAAATAGTTCACAAACGTACTTCACATTAGTTTTGTTCTAATTAGCTGAAGTTTAATTAACCAATAAGCGTTCTCTATCTTGCTGGCCAATCAGATCGTAGGACGAGTACGCTGGCCGTCACGCGACGTCGGCTTTACGTTTTCCTCGTGGGAAGGAAATGTACCATCGGCCATCTTGACTCTCTTTTACGGAGGAGAGCTTGTGGCATACAACATGAGGTTTGTTCGCCGCGATAAACTTAATACGCTATTTTGACAAGTACCGCGGCTACGTGCATTCAGAATCGTCGTGTGTGTCGCGAAAATCCGGCCGCGCGTACCAGCACAATCTCGCGATGAAAATCTTCGCAAGGAAACAATTTCGCCGCGTGTTCTCCGGTGTTCGACTTGTCGAGCACATGGACACCACCATTCGCGAGCACATATCTGCGTGAACTCGGTTGCTACGTCGTCTAATTTGTACTTTGTAGATAGAATTTCGCGAAGAAAGGCGCGATTCTCTCTTCAACAAGCGTTCCGTATATCGATGCGAATCGCACGAAATTCTGCCATGACATAACCTCGCTTTCTCCCTTGCAGCTCTTTGAAGCTACAGAAGAGGCTAGCAGCCTCTGTTATGCGATGCGGCAAAAAGAAGGTCTGGTTGGATCCAAACGAGATCAATGAGATCGCGAATACGAATTCTCGTAAGTTTTGCTTCTTTTTATAATCTATTTTTAGCTTTTTACAAAAGTTATTAAGCTTATAAAAATTTCGGAGTCAAATATTGACAGGAGTCTGTTGTAGTTGCGTTAAGCTTTTATTAATTTGTATGAGCTGTTTTATTGATTTCGTGGTATTTCTTGCAGGACAAAATATTAGGAAACTGATCAAGGATGGTCTCATTATTAAAAAACCTGTTGCTGTCCACTCGAGAGCTCGCGTTCGCAAGAATACCGAGGCTAGGCGCAAGGGACGTCATTGCGGCTTCGGTAAAAGAAAGGGTACGGCAAACGCGCGTACACCTCAGAAAGTATGTATATTTCAATAATTATACGCTTTCATGTTTCCATCTTTCTCTGTATTAGTGAGAAAGTCTGATTCGATTAATGGAGAAGTCACAAATTGTTACATGCTATATTTGTTCGTAATCTGTAAAGAACCTGTAATCATTTAAATGCATCACGTAGGATCTTTGGATTCAAAGAATGCGAGTCCTTCGTCGCCTCTTGAAAAAATATCGTGAAACAAAAAAGATCGATAGACACCTGTATCACTCACTGTACATGAAGGCCAAGGGTAATGTTTTCAAGAACAAGCGAGTGCTGATGGAATTCATTCATAAGAAAAAGGCAGAGAAAGCTCGTGCCGAGATGCTGTCTGATCAAGCCGAAGCTCGGCGCACGAAGGTCAGGGAGGCTCGTAAACGCCGAGCGGAACGCATTGCTTCGAAGAAGCAGGAGCTATTGCAGTCGTATCAACGCGAGGATGATGCCGCAAAGAAATAAATTACATCATGTATCTTAAGGAAAATTATATAAATAAAGTGAAAGAAGTAATCGATGCGAAACTTTTCTTCCAAACGCTTTAGATTCAAGTTAAAATTAATTCAGTATTTATGAGAACACGTGTACAATAAATTAAAATGGTTTAAAGATTTGGAAAATACATTTTAAAATTTATGCGCTTAAAATATTTTACTATTAATAAAAAATTACAAATAGATAATTCTAAGACGGTGACTTTTTTGACAAATATTTTTAAATTAAAAATGTAAGTATCGAAAAAGCAAATAGATATAATTCTGAAGTATTTCTAAAATAAAAATTTTTATTGTTAATTATAATTATGAAAGAAAGAATAAAGTATAATTGTGACTTATTATAATTATCAACTTGTAATTATTGTTGTTAAATTATATTTAAATATGTATCTTCAACTGATGATTTATACAATGATTTTCCACTTTTGGCAGCTGATAAATTTCGTCGATAATCTCAATTCTTGCTGTCAGATGGCATGATTTTCCATCATGGCGCTAGTACATGAAATTTTCTGTCTCACTTTCAATCATTCTAATGACAAGAAGTCTGTTCTTTTTTATCTGAACTTCTTGTACCGTTCAGCTTTTCTCTTTTTCTTTCCAACATGGAGAGAAAAAGAGAAAAGATAAACGGTGCAACAAGTTCAGTTGAAAAGAACGCGTTACAACTTTCTACAGAAAAGAGTGAGAGAAGGTTCTATGGTCTATGATGAACACATGTTTCTGGAAAATCTACCATTCAAGATCTAATTCAGTAAGAGATTAAAGAATTTTTCTCTTACCATGTAGTTTATCAAATTAGATGATAAAATATAATTTCTAGATTGTTTAGATTTCTAAAGGAAAACCAGTCAAACAGGAGTTCTCGTTGCCAAAGTGCATCGCCGTCTCGTCTGATGCAACAACACGTTGTACGCTCTAGCTTGGACTTTACTATTCAGCACCACGTTTGTTTACGCTCATTGACGCGTAGTGTTTCAATAGGTCTCTGACAGATACTGATGTTTATCCGACAACGAGAGACACGTTATCACGGAAAGAGAAAGGGTTTAAAGCTATCGGATCGTTGATACCGAACGACGGCCAGACATGTCGCAGAAGACAGACGGTAGGCCGAATCTCCCGCAGAAGACGAGGGAGGAGATCAAGGCGGAACGCGAAGCGAAGAAGGCCGCTAAGGCGGCTGCTAAAGTTTCAAAGATTAATAGCAGCAAGGCGGCGGGGAAGAACGCCGCTTCGGTAGCCACGTGTAAGACCGCAGATCCGAAAGTCCTTGTAGTAACAGAAAAAATTAATAAAGTAGTGGAAGCAGACGATATTAAAAGCAAATGTGTAGCAGCTGACAGTGAGACCCCAAAGGAAAATAAAAAAGCAACGATAGACGCGGCAGGTTCGCAGCCTAAGGCCTTAAAGGAAGAGACTGTTCAATCTTCGAATGTTGCCTGGAACGGTGCGTCAGAGGGCAAGAATGAAGGGAAGAGCAAAGCCGAGCTGCGCGCGGAACGAAGGATCAAGCAGGAGGCCCAGAGAGCTGCGAAGCAGCAGCAACAACAACCGTTGCCGAAGGACAGTGTGAAAAAAAGTGAGGAATCACTAAAGCCACGCATAGAGACGATATCTGAAAATTCAGTGAAGAAAGGTGTCGCTAAGAGTGCAAAAGAGAAGGAGGACGAGCACGAGGTTCATTTATTTAAACACTTGTATCAAGAGAGACAGCACTCACTGATGAGCATAGCCACGGTGAATTCGAGTATACATCCAGCGATAGTCAGACTAGGTGTCCAGTATGCGACAAAGGTTATCGTCGGCAGCAACGCGAGGTGCGTCGCGTTTCTGGCTGCTGTCAAGCAGGTGGTCCAGGATTTCGAGAAGCCAGCCCAGGCGGATTTCAGCCGCGGCCTCGAGGCAAGCTTGAAGGAATCACTCAAGTATCTGCATCACTGTAGGCCGTTGGGCGTCTCGATGCAGAATGCCATGCGTCACATCCAGCGGCAGATGACACAGTTTTCGACCACCATATCGGACGAAGCGGTAAGTGATTTTGTTTTTGCCATGTACGTATATTGTTTTAATTAAATTCTTTTCGTTGGTACAAAGTTGTCAGACTTGTGTCAAGACTCTCAAATATACAATAATAAAAATACATAAGAAACAAAGGGAGACTTGGGAGACGCTGTGAATCTCGTGTATATATTTTTATTTTATTTAAATTTCTCATATTAGCAGCTTTTTATCTTTGGTCTGATCTGTTGCAGGCAAAAAAGAAGTTGCAAACAATGATAGACACTTACATCTCGGAGCAAATTCAACTGGCTGATAAAGCGATATCACAAATGATACAGAGTAAAATATTAAATGGAGATGTTATTTTAACATACGGCTAGTGAGTATATTTTTATAATTTATTTATAGAGCATAATTTAGAACATATATATATATATATATATATTCATATGTTCATATATATTTTTTATTTTTCGAGAATTTCGTATTATCTAAGAGAGAGGAAAATATGTGATTTCTGAAAATATATTACATTTTAGTTCATCCTTAATTCAAAAGATATTAGTAGAGGCACATGCTGCAGGAAAACAGTTTCGTGTGATTGTGGTTGATGGTAGACCATGGCTAGAAGGAAAGGAACTGTTGAGGCGTTTAGCAAAGGACGGGATTGATTGTTCATATATACTGATCAATGCTCTCAGTTTCATTATGCCAGAGGTAAATGATTGTGATCACACGTGGAAAGTTTATTTTCAAATATTTAATTCATAAATTTGTTGAAAATAGATTTGACAATAAACTCTTTAAATATCTGCTGGTTATTTTTTGACTTCTACTTTTGCCGTCGAGCTAATTTATTATTTTTTTTCTTTAGGTCAGTAAAGTTTTTCTAGGTGCCCATGCGATATTAGCTAACGGAGCAGTAATGTCAAGAGTTGGAACTGCGCAAGTTGCTCTAATAGCAAGAGCTTTCAATGTTCCTGTTTTAGTAGCGTGCGAAACACACAAATCGTGTGAACGAGTGCAAACCGACTCTATCGTTCATAATGAATTAGGTAAGTAAAGAAGCAAATATTATTATGGTAGCTACCTTTACAGATTGTATTTATTATATATATTGTATATATGTTTGTAAAATGTGTAAAATTATATTAAATTTTACACCGTGATATCATGTAAGAATTATATTTATTTTGTGTACTCAAATTTATATTCATATTTTTATATATTATATGTTCTTCTCAAAAGTGATAATTATAATTTTTCTCTAATGTCGCAATTTTCTCGTTTATTTTGCATCATCGCTTATTCATTTCTTTCGATGTTTGCTTTAGGCGATGCAGATGAACTCGTGAATCATCAATCGAATGGCAAAAAGTCTCTACTCTCAAATTGGCGAACGAAGAAGTCATTGAATCTTTTAAATATCACTTACGATGTCACTCCGGCCGATCTTGTAACGGCCGTCGTCACAGAATTGGCGATTCTGCCGTGCACCAGTGTTCCTGTGATTTTACGAATTAAACCTTCCGAGATTTAAGTGTGTACGTTTTCTTAAAAATTGAGACGAAAAATCGACCTGTAAAAAGGAAGAAAGAACGACAGGTACAGAAATTGTGCCGAATACAATATTGTGGCATAATAAACAATTGTATTAATCGAATACGTGAGATTAACCATTTCGCCACTGAGGGACGAAATATGTCCCAACGGTATACACATTTCTTAGCGAAAGGATTAATATCGATTAATACATTGTTATATGATTGTTGAAATAAATTTTTTAAACGGTACGGAGACAGTAAATTTCACTTAGACTTTGCCGATAATTAAATTTTCTAACAACAGTTAATATCAATTAGCGTTTTATATATCTAATGTGTATTATAATTTGCTATTTAATATTGGGCAAATGCAATGCAATTGATATGAATTGTAAAAAATAAAACATCGTTTCTGATAAAGTCTCAGTCTTTACAATTTTATGCGTTTATTTGTGTAATTTTACAAATGTACAAATAATTGTACAAATCTTATTATCTTATATAAATGTATAATGACACAGCGTATTTTTTGAGAGTACGTTTCTGAACACGCCTGTGTTGATACAATTATTTATGATGGAATCTACTGAATCTGATAAATTTCTCCCTTTATTGTATTTTACACTTTTTTGTATTTTAGCGAACTATTGACTATCATTGATATATTTCCACAATAAACTAGAAGAAGTTATATTTAATTTCATAATTAATATATTTCAAATGTAATTACATTGTTGCACATAAATTAATTCTATAGTAATATTTACTTATGAAAAAAATATGCTAGCATTAGTTTACATATGTTTATACGTGATCGTATACTGCACATCGTTCGAATCTTTTTTTTTTATTTATTATTACATTTATAACTAAAGTATAATATGATTTATTTTATCATCAAACAAATAATTTGTTCATGTGCAAAGAAATAATTTCGTGCATTTTCAATTCTATCGGAATCTCACCACTCGTTGGTGTGACGTTCTTTTTGGTTAGGCGACAGTTTCCCGAAAAGTGGAGGGGATAATGTTGGTACCAACGAAAATCTCTATACGTTCAATTTTAATTTCTAAGAGTTAGCATCACTGTTTAAGTAGTAAGGC
>VBVQ01001828.1:3041-30308 GCA_011636635.1 Tetramorium simillimum | reverse complement strand
CAAGAATATTTGATCAATCCTACAAGATTTTCTGATTCGTCCGTTTTTAACCAGAATTTTTTTCAGTATAGTTATCTCTAATATAATAGTTATAAATATAACAGTTATCTATATAGTTAAAAATATAATATAGTTATTAATACAATAGTTATCTATTATAATTTTACCGAAGTAATGAAAAGAACAAAACAATATTCGTGATAAAGTTCATCTCGAAACTTGACACCGCTGTTAACTCCCGACCGTGATCTGTAATCAATCGTTGAGCTGCCAGCAGAAGCTCGCCGTATCGTTGCATACATTTTTGCATAACGCTCGCGAGAAGCGAGACTCACGCGCCTCGATTCGCCGGAATCCCAGTCGGGCAATTTAAAAATAGATCCATTCGAAGGCGAAATTTGTTTCCTGCCGTCGCGCGCGACTCGTTCGGCCTTAATTGCACTTTCATCGATCGCGAATCGCGCGCTGTTAATTACGGATCGCCGCCGGCTTTCCAATCGGATTCGTTTAGCGTAAGCCATTTTGCTCAAATGATCTCCTATTCCGAGGATGCAGTTTGGAAAGAATCTCGAATAGGCTCGGTATCCGAAGATGAAATAATTCGTGATTCGTTAGGCCAATTATTAAATATTTCATAGTTCTTCGTACACTTTTTTTCCCATATTTTTTCCACGCGTTTTCCGTGTTTTTTTCTGTCGATCCACAAATTTTTATGTATTATTAAATTTTTCATAATTTTACCAAAGCACATATTTTTTCACAAACACACGCCAACGCATCGTGCCGCACCGCACACTGCGTTAGAATTGAATAGACGACAGGGAGAATATTGTAAAGCAAATACGGAGCGCAATGGCAATTAGAGACTAATCCATTTAATTAGAAAATTTTATACTCACTCTCCCGCTACTGTCGACCACGTTGACGTCCATACCTTTCAGGCCTACTTTCCGAGCCTGCGTAACAATTTCCTTCAAACCAGTGTCGTCCGCCTCTCTGGCGGCCCTCAGAAGGGCCGTAGGGCCCCCGGAGGGTATTTCCCACGAGGGTGGCACTTTTGGTTTGATCGTCTCTTTGCGTATGTGATCTGCAAAAATTAAATTCGTCTTATTAATTTTCCTATTAGCTTCCTATTATTTTTGAATATTTCAAAGTTAATTAGGAATAAATTTTATTAGATTACTCGCGCAATTGTAACTATCTAATATATCATAGTTTATTATTGGATAATACATCAATTTTATACGATAGACTACGCTTTAAAATTGGCAAATTACACGATCACAAATTATTACAAGCTTTAAACTTTGATGACATTTTTAAATGAACTCTTCCCAGTGAAAAATGATTGCTCGAATCGATGTCTGTTCGACGCATTCGGCGTCTAATCGACGTCGATTCGATGCCGATTCGATGATTCTTTTCAACTATTATTTCTCATTGGGTTTCGCTTTATTAAATTATTTGGACATTTATTTTATGTAACAGAAGATCATAATTTGCTCACTGATACATTTGTGTCCACAATTTGTTAAATCCCAATCCGTTTACGCAACGCGTCATTGCGTCATTGCGCAGTGATAAATTTTTTTTTCAAAAATTTTCACATCGATCAGAGATATATCTCTCTTCAGGTTTTAATGTGAAACAAATGTTTATCGAAATTTAAACGCTGTTCTTATCAGATGAAACTTTTTATCAGTGATGTCATGCGTCGGAATCAATTTGTCGGCACTAATAAATGACATGGTACATGTCAACGTGAAAAGTTTGCGCAAATAAAAACTCACTGGCAAATAAGCGTCGCTTGCGTAAAATCGATAATCCAAATATCTTGTATCGTTGGTACGTCAACCAATATTGGATTTCTGGTCATTAATTAATCTTTTTATTAAAAAAATATAAAATAGCGAAAAGGAACAAATTAATTTGAATTAATCTAATAATATCTTTAACTGTTTATTGAAACAAGTACTATTGTTTTATGAATTTCTAAAAAAATTTAATAAGTTAAAGATTTTATACCATGTTCTATAACGCTATGTTAAATTTGTGAAATTATCAGCGAATGTTATAATGCAGAACTTACCTTGAAGCACGCCTTTGCGATAGACCTTCGCTTCGTGGACGGCAGGCTTCCGGTATGGCGTGCGTTTCTCCTCGAAGCTAGTGTCGGAGCTGAAAGAGACCGACTTCTTTACTCCGACGCCCTTCTTCTTCAAGCTCGTCGACAATGTCTGAGCACTGGGCGACGGCCGCAGAACACGCAGTCTCGTCTCGTCGTCGTTTGTCAAGATCGAGAAATATCCCTTTAAACCGTATCTCGAGGGTGAACCGCGAAGCTCGTAGCCGTCCGACGGCCTGAGGAACTTGGCCAACTCGTCGTCCGGCGAATTCCTCTCGGCGAGTTTGCTGGAAGGATGATGATGCGCTAAGCTCGCCAGGAAGGCGGAAGACCTCTTCAGGATGCCTTCCTCTGGCACCCGTTGCAACGTTCTTTCCCTCACTGGAAGACCTGCGGAGTCACAGTTCTATATTTAACCAGTGTTACTTCCCAAGATGTCTCGCAGCATCCTCAGCAGCCTGCGGTCGCAGGCTTAAATAGATGCATTTTAACGGCGCGTGCAGATGTTCGCATCGTCGTGATTGTCGTAAAATATTTTGCCTAAGTGAGCAGATCGTGGGGTAGATCGCGGATGCTCGTCAGAACTTCGTGCCTCGTCAGAATCGACGTAAGCCGAACGTGAACATTTAATTTGTTTTGTTCTAGCCTGAACTGACCTGCAGTTGCGACGTGCATGTTGCATGACGCGCGAGATTTTTTAAAAATTAGATTGTATAAATAGAAAGGTGTCCTCTTTCACTTCAAAACAAATTATTGGATTCCAATAAGAGATTATATATTTTCATAATTAACTTTATTTGTTTTATATCAAATGGAACGCTTTTAATTAATTTTTAATTAATTTAGTATATTTCTGCAGTCTGGTATTGAGAACGGGTTCACCGTATTGAGACCGTTATGAAAAGATCCTGTTTAACTCGCGGTTTCATTTAAAATTCTAATCAGAAGCTGCGAGATACATGATTTTCGTTAGATATTGTTGTTACAGTAGGGCCGAATGGGGTGAGAATACAAATTATCACGGCATGCACGTCAGCGTTTCTACAGCCAAGTAGTCATTAGAGAGATATAGATAGTACAGGAAATTAACTTTTCCGTCGAAAATAATTTCATCGCAGTTTTCAGCGCATATTTAGAATAGCCGATGACGATAATCTCTCCTACCAAACTCAATAAAATAAACGTTAACTATTTTAAGTAGCCAAAAAACATAAACGATATATATTACCATAAAAAATAATCGTGCAAAAATTGATGCGTGTTTATTAAAAGTCTCGAACAAGTATCGGTAAGTATACTTGTTCAAGACTTTTAATAAATATTGATATAATCAATTAGTTGGAATTTCTCTTTTAAAAAATAACTACATTTCAATAAAGAAAAGAGGTTACAAAGTACTTAAATAAAAAGATTATAAAAAGCAGATTAATAAATAATAGAGAACGCAATAATTTCCGTTGACACAAATTTCGGAATTACGCAACATACCTTCTTTCAAATCCTTCGGTACGGAAGCAGACTTGATTATACCTCGTTGGATGCTCCTTGAGATTCCTGGTCTCGCCGAGTCCTTTGACACGTCCTTCAGTTTTCTCGACTCTTCTGGTGCGAGGATACCGCTCCGAGCGGTCTCTTCCTTAGAGTAGATTCTCCCGTTTACGATCGACGACGGTCGTCTCTTGGTAATAACGCTGGTCGTCGTCGTCGTTTCACTCGCGGCGCGGTTATTTCGAGCAAGTTCGCCCCTAGAGGCGACGATGCTGTAGTTGTTAACCACGCAGTAGGCAGTGCCCGATGATGTGCATTTCACGCGTCTGCGTGGGCCGCTTTCTTGCCACCTGGCTTGCTCCTCGAAGATCCGCTGGACTTTCTGCCGGACGCACGAAACGACGGAAATTAGTCTCGAGAGAGAAACTGAAATTCACATATTGACCGGTGCTCTAGCTCGCAGTTCTTGATTGGAACTCGATCTGAGATTATCCATAAACTCAGTAATTTACTTTATTTTTGTTCAATTTTGTTTAATTTTGTTTTTCCTTTCTTAAAGTTTCAAATCTTTAACTTAGAATTAAAATACATTTCTAAGTCTTTAAGATCTCAGTTTTACATAATCTAACAGAATCTCAACTTAAATAATAGAAGTGAATTTCGACGGAAAAGAAGTTATTTTACTTTTCTGTCTATCGGCATTCAATTTGCAAAGCCTATTACCAAACACCCAACTGTATCTAACTTTTATCTTCTCTTAATTATTAAAGTTGAACGCGATTTGATTCGCTTAGAATTTTTTTTCGCACTGTAACGATGAATATCAACGCTATATTTACGAATCATGCGTGTCATAAACGACCCGTGTCAACAGAGACTCCAAGTACGTTCATATCAGGAATTTGTTCACTCACATCACGAAACGTTCACCGAATACCTTCGCAAATATCGAAGAAGCAAATAACGAATTACACGCACTCCGTAGGGGGATGTTCTCTTCTCGCGAGATATTCGACGTTCCTCGATCACGCGTCCGCTGATCCAATCGCTGGATCCGCTCCAGTCGCACGATCCTCCTCGGAAAGCGACTCGTGCCTTCCTGACGTGTTCGCAAGGCGTGCACGCGGGAAAGTTCGAGCCGGCTCTCTTTAAACGCGCTATTTATATGTCAGTTAAGCTCTCGCGTCGGTCGGTACCTCGTGTGCACACGTACACACACGCGTTATTAAGCACGAATACGAGCCACATTCAACATTTCACGTTTTCCTTATACGTTTACGAGCGTCTTCGTGCAGAGTGTCCGTTGCGCATTTACATGCTTCGACACTTCTCCGGAAGCCTCACCGTGCGAATCGCGAAAAATTAATAAGAAAATTTCTAAAAATCTAAATCTAAAAATTATTTTTGGTTGAATTGTAGAATTCTCTGTAACTATAGCGAGTACTTGAAAAATTAAATTCTAAGTAAACGTGGATTTTAAGAAAGTCCAAGACAAATAAACTAGCTGAAGAAAAATTCATCACGATAATGTTTTATACTATATTAATAACTACGCAATTGGTAGTCATATTAATAAGTTTATAAATATTTAAATCATTGAAATTCATTATTAGACAATGCTAAAGTTTGCTGATATCAAGATACAATTTCTTTAACAATGTAATATCGCTGCTCTTTATAACATTGCACGATATATTTACATTTAAGCACCGAACATTAGTCGAAACTGGAGTAACTTACTTCGAGAGCTATCTCTTAGAACACTTCACTCGAAGACGCTCGCGAGTGTCTAGTTTATTATACGTCCCGCGCGTACATACACCGCACAAACCGCCTATCAACTTTTTTGTCTAACTTCGCGGTAGTTGAATGCGCGAGAGAGAGTCTGATATCGCACGGCGACACTTTGCGGAGGAGTCGCGCGTCCCGCGAGATAGACTACCGTTCTCGCTCTCCCGAGGCCGCGAGACGTCGCGCGACCGACCCGTCGACGTGATACGCGTCGACGTAATGAAAACGAGGATGCACGACGAAAGAGAGAGTGAGAGAGGGAGAGAGAGAGAGAGAGAAGCTTACTTGCTGAGTGGTGGTCGGTTGTACAGTGGAGACAACGACGTTGTTGTCGCTCCTATTGGTAACGCCACCGGTGACCGTGGACGTGGTGGTGGTTTCATTGCTCGCCGCATGCTTCACCCTACGACCACCTACCATCGTCGAAGGTCGGGTTTCCGTCATAGGCTGGAAAAGATTCTATTCGCAAGTCCGCTTTATGTCTCGGGATAATAATGCGATCTCGAAGCGGAACGAGATTCGACGCCGACGTAAAGCGAGATAGGAAAGAGCTCCTATTATCGGGGATTTATTTTCAAATTACTTTTCCTTTCTCTCCATTTCTAGGTCCGTCATTATTAAGAGGTGGACTTCAGCGAGAGAAAGGAAGAGTATTCTATCAATAGGACCGACGGATAGTCATTCGTTAGGCTCTTTCCTCGGACGAGATTTATGCTCGGCCGAGAAAACCTAACGGTACTGCGGAGGCTGTGATGTAAATTAAAACGCACTCACTGGGAGACACTTTTATCACCGGGAACTCGAATCAGTTCTCCTGTCACGCAAACGTCGTGATTTCCGCCGAAGCGCGCGTTGGAATCGCTTCTTCAACCTACATTTCTTTTTATTGTTCCACGACTCATCGACACATACGCTGAAAATTATGAGGAACACGTGACAAAGTTCGATCGAGAAGTTCTATTGATTATTCTACTATATCTATTCCTTAGATTGAATTAAGCTTCGTCGCAGTTAGCAATGTCTACCGTTCATTATTTTAGACTTTCATCGTCTCTCATTTTTATGTAATCTGTTATATTATTTTGTTCGTTATTATTATTCTGTTACACTGAAAAAAAAATTCTGGTTGAAAACGGACGAATCAGAAAATCTTGTAGGATTGATCAAATATTTTGGTTATTATACTCTGGTTAAAGTACTGAGTTCTATTATAATAACCAGAATATTTGATCAATCCTACAAGATTTTCTGATTTGTTCGTTTTCAAACAGAATTTTTTTTCAGCGTATACTATCTAAATATTTCAACTGACATTATATAAATATATATCGTATTTAAATAGATATATAGTGAGTTCTTTGGGAGATTGTTTCAGAATAGACGCCCGTACCTTTGAAACGGAGGAATTTCCTTTTTCATTCGTACCCTTCGTATCCCTTTTCGGGGTTTCTAATCAAACGAATGCTGCAGTTCTGCTGACGGGAGCGGGTTTCGCGGATCAAATTGTTCCCGTCTTTTTTTTTCCTTCATACTCGCCAGCGCGCCGTTAACTTCACGGTAGCCGTTGGCGGAAATTACTCTCCAAATCCGAGGCGAAAAGCGAGCGAAACGATTCCGACGGTAAATCTAACTTCACGGTACCCGTATAAAATCGCGCTTTCATCTCCCGAACGCGCGCACGCGGTTATTTCGGCACCGTAACAGCGCACAATATTATCCTGTCATCGTGTAGCTTCTGGCCGTCCGCCAATATTTTGAACTTTCCAATGTACACCGGTTTATCGATCTCCTTCGACATTTTCGGAGATGCTTGCTCTGAACGAGGAAGGTACGTGATAAAGAAGTTTTGGCGGAGACTACGTGCAAAATTCTGTCATCAATATTCTAAGGGTTCTTTCATTTTTTCCTTCTTTAACTTCAACGAACCTTATTAACTATTGACAAAGTTTCAAATCAAATTTTAAGTAATTTTGAGAGAATTATAAATATGTGCGTTTAAAGTTCGAATGCTAAAAAAATTCGCAAGGCCGTACGATTATATTTTTTTCCGAAGGTCGTCGAGCATTGGTCAGTTTTACATGGCTTACTGGGACGGGGATTCGTGAGAGAGCAGGGATAGTTAACACGACGAATGTACAAGAGACCTCGAGATTTCGCCTCGTTACGTGAACCTCGGACGAAACTGGCACGAGCCGACTATGGTAAATGGGCGCCGGAGTTATCGCCCCAGTTATCGAGTTTTCGTCGCTCGATTCCGCCGTGTTTGCTCTCTCTTTCCCCTCTCTGAATAGACCGTTTCACATCCAAACAATTGCGTCGCTCCGTGAAAGCTTCCGTCGGTGTCGGCGCAAGCACGTATGGAACAATATCGGATGCTGTAAAATACGACGCTCGTGCATCCACCCCGCCGGGCCGGGTGCCGGTCCACTGCCGGAGATGATCAATGGCCGGAAGAGCGATCGCCGTTTGTCACAGAGAGAAGAGAGCGAGAGAGAGAGAGAGAGAGAGAGAGAGAGAGAGAGAGAGAGAGAGAGAAAGGAATTCTCGTCGCGCGCGACGAATTTTACGTGGCGCATTTCCTCGAGGTTGACGGTTTTCGTTTGCGCAAACGAACCTTGCCCCTCGGCATACCGCGCTGTCACCGCAGACACGATAAGAGCAGCTGATTAATCAAAGCGACGAAACACTATCGCAACGGAAGATTAGTTGCGGTAAGTGTCATATCTTGCAAGCTTGCAGCTAGAATTTCAATAATGACGTCAGTCGGAACTACCACGTCCCGTCGACGTGCTTAAAGCACGTGTCTCGAGTGAATAAACACGTGTTCACGTAAAATATCGTTTAATCCTGCATTAGCCAAATTAATACCGCACATTTTTAAAATTGTTCTTTACATTAGCGCACAATTGTTTGTTCTCTTATAATTATAAGTGGAATCGTTTGGAAAGTTAACAGCTTCATTGGTACATATTTTTTCATCATATATTAAATTTGACACACGATACGCGATACCCTATTTGAGTAACAGTGTAACTCTCTCTCTTCCCGACGAAATAAATATTTAAAATTGTCAGAAAACGGCGAGTGATACGCTCTCAAACGCGCCGCGAGTGCACGTGCGAATTAAAAGGCTCGCGTAAGGAATATCCGAGATTTAATGCACCGCGAGACCGGCTCTCGACCTCCAATACGACATCGAGATCGATATCTCGTCCAATGCGCGTAACGCTGATTTATAAACGCCGGGCGTCATTTCGGCCGCCGTAACTCCATCGAGGGAACGTCAGTGATCAGCGCCAGGCGGAAGCTCCGTCTGATTGACTTTCAGCCGTGCGTGCCTTCTGACATTGATTGACCGTACCGCATGAGAACCCGTCGTTCTAGCAGCCACTACGTTACGGCATACGTAACGTCTACTCGAAAGCTCGAACGCCGTTCAAGTCTTATCTATCACTAGCCGCGTCGCTCCTATTGGCGTTTCACGAAAGATGTGAAATAGTTAACACATTTCATTTTTAACACGGCGCTATTATATTCATGGTACATGAACGTAGAACTTCCGGCTTTATGAAGGGAGGAAATCTTTAAAAGTTTAAAGAACTACGATTCAAATAAAATATTTCAGTTTGTAATAAATTATATTGAAATTACATGTAGAAGATTAATCAAAGCATTACATCAAAGCATTTAGTTTCAAAGGAAACGTAAGCCTTTTTTAATAAATCCAGGAGCGAAATGTGATATCAATCACAAGAGAAATTATCGAGAAGACAGCTGTGTTTCAAGAGAAGGATATAGAGAAACAATTACAGAATGCTGCACCGTGTAAAATGTCATTTGGATTGAGAGTGACATTTATGAATAGATAAGACTGTATTTGATCGAGAAATGGATGAGAAACGTGCGCCAAATGATAGAGCCGGGTCTCCGATAAGAGCGTCGGGAGGGTGAGGCGCGCAGAACCGAGCACGCGAGCTTCTAATCGCTTCGTCTCAAAGAGACGCGATGCTTTTCGTGCCAAGGTCGGCACCCTCAATGAATTCGGCGTCGGAGTAAGCTCGAACGTAGAGAGGTATAGATTCCGCGAAAAAAAAACTCCTCGATGAAAATTATTCGGGCGTAACGTTGTAGAGAAACGAGGCGCTCCTTTTTTAAACTTTCACGCATGCAACTTCTGTGAACTACCTCCCTCTGGGGCACATTTAAAATATAATTTGCTAATTACTGGGTAAATGAGTACGTTGCTCTCGTAAGTCTCGTGACACTCCCGGGAAACGGAAAGACCTCTTATATTACGGAAAGAAACTTTTATAATTTAATTTTAATTTTATTTTTATATAATTTACTTATCTTTAAAATGTGACATTTGTGGTGATTTGTAGTAACTCTATTTTATTCTTGTAATTATATTAGAAAGAATTTGAAATCAATTATTTATATCAATAACATAAATTATGTTGCTATTTTACTTTTTACATAAAATAATTTTTGATAGGATAAAATTATTACAGCACGAGAGAAAAAAAAGAGAATCATTTTTATTAGATCTCCAGATTTATATATCTTCTCAGAGAATTGAGGTATATCTTAAAATAAGAAAAAAGAATAAGCACAAAGAGAAATGTTTTTACATGTATTTTATCTAATGGCTCCGCATTCAAAAGTAAGTACTAATTAAATTCAAATTTTACGATTAAATTCCACGCTTTAGCGAGTATGAAGGAAAGTCTTGATAATTTCCTAGGACGCAATGTGACTTATTAAGATTCCGTACATGCCTATTCACTAAAGTTACTAATAAGTCTCGTGCGATATCATACTGAAATAATGATGCCGTTCGTTTCAGAGTCACGTGCATCGCCGTGTCGTTGACACTTTAAAGATGTGATCGTAATCTCGAGAAACCAGTTTCGTGATTCGACACGGTCTTAAAGCTCAAAGCACCCTTTAATAAATATACGCGCGTCTCGCGGAAGAGACGTATTACTGACCGTTTTAAATCTGATTTTAGACGGTGTGATAGCCAAGAAGCTGGAGTCCGTAAGCGTTCTGCTCAAGACCATGACCGTGATCGCTCACGTTGCAATCTACTTTTCCGGAACACTGAAAGAAATCGGTTAAATTTTTAATTCTGTCCAACGTCTTTTTTACTTTTATCAGTTTTTTTACATCTTATTGTAGAATTTTCTGAAGCTTTTTAAAGATTCATTATAAAGCTCTCTGAAAACTTCTTTTTGTTTCAAATTTAATCTACTTTAATGTATGTAACGACATGTATAATGGAATTATTTTTATATTAATTTTTGAAAATTATTTTTCTTTTATTAGAAAATCAATTTGTTATATATAGGTTGCTTGTCATATAAATTAATGTAAACGTATTTTATCATCTAAGATACACGCTAAATAATTACATTACATTACACACAGTGCTGTACGTGTAATTAAATATTTTAATACGCGAACTGTTATATTTACATGGAAAGATCATTCATGACCGCCGCCTGACTTTTTAGCGACGCTTTGATCATTGGACCCGCTATTAAAATTTTTTTAATGCTTATAAAAGATAAATGTCTAACATAAAATTTTAAATGACGTAAATAGATAACAATATAAAGTTAAAAATGCACTATTTAACGTACAGTTTTATTTAATTATATTAGACAATTTTATTATTATATGTGCTTAATGAAAATTCTACTGTAGTAAATAAGACACGTAAAATTTGTTAGGCAAACAACAGTTTAATGAATAAATTGAAAAGAATTCTTTCATGCTTAAATGTGTATTATTCACTTGTTAGTCAATCTGTGAATTTTGACTCGAATTGTAATCGAAACTCGAAGCGGACTTTGTGAGAAAAGTTCAACACGACCTTTCGGCTCATTGTCAGACTAATCCGGTGGTTGCGCCTCTGGGTCACGGTCTGAAGCGCGACTCTCGCGAGTATCTGTACTCGAGCCAGATACTACGCCATGCGTGTTCTAAATTCGTATCACATAATTAGGCGCCTTAGACGCGAGAGTCGGTGGCAGTCTAGTATTCTTTCACGCGACTACTCCGTGTGCAAAGTTATAAAACGTTATCTCGGGGCTTATCACTTCCAACAACGCGTTTATGCAAAGCGTTTTATCGTTTACAAATATGTTATCAAATTCCAAATAAGAAGTGATACATTTAAAATGCATTAATCGTCTGGCGCGCGTAATCGCGTCGCTCCGGTCTCTCGAGAGAACAAACAAGAGATTCTGCTTTTGGGAACGTCATCGAAAAATAATCGGAATCGTCGGGGGGCGAACAGATGCACGATCCTAAATCTGTTACCTTTGCGCAACCGGTGTCTTCTATTCTTGAATTACGATCGAAACGCGATCCTCGCGAGGGCTCTCTTCGGGAACAACGGCGGCGGCGACGAACTTTGCGGCGCGAATCGCACCATTTGCGCGAGCGATATCGAAACCCGGCGTGAGTCGAGCTCGTTTCCGGCCGACTTCCCAGGATCGTTCGCTCGTCAAGGGGTTGATTGGCTACTGGGCCAAAGTTTAAATTGCACCCTCGCATCGAAAGTCTCACGAGGGCTGGAGCGAGGCCTCGTCATCACGCAGGCGCGAATTTCAGCCAGGTGTTACGATGCTCCGCCGATGGAAAATTAGAATCTGCACTCGCGCGAATTTGAGGTGGCGCGATTCCCCCAGATACATGTAAAAGCCCGCGGCGGAATTTTAATTGCATCGCGATTTATCGCACGTCCGTACGTACAACATAAGCCCGCCGCGGTTTCGGGATTGATTAAAACAGCCAACATCATTTGGCAGTAAAACAAAAGCGCTGCTTTAAGCAGCGGCCGGGAATTGAGATCGGTATAATCTTGACGAACTTAATTTTAGATCCGTGGAGAAATAAATTTCACGCGTCAATTTACGTTTTTCCACGAATAAGCTGGACGATTATTTTCGTATGTCGAAGTCAGAAATCTGAAATCGTCGCGATTATACCTACCTCACCCCGAATGACGTCATAGAGCTTTATTTCTTTTTCTCAAGGTACGGAAATTTTATTTCTTGCGTTTACGTTTTCTCTTATTCCTACTTTAAATTGTTTAATTGCATTTGTAATTTTACGAGAACCGGAATTCCGTTTCTGTGAAGCCAATTTCTAACAATGCGATACATCGGCTGGAATTTCAACGATAAGAGAAATCAGTGGTACGTCGTAGAAGGTACGGCGTCCGATCGGAATTGTGCAGGGCGAGACAGAATTCAGCTCTTCAATTATTTTCCCGTTTTTCATTCTATTTTTACGTCGTGACACGCGGTCGCATTGCACGTGCTCGCGGCTTCGTTCGATGATTCAAGATCAATTAGAGAATCCGCTTTAACTAAAAATACAATATCCGTGTCCACTGTAACTTTTCCCTCGTTTTCACTCTGGAGCTTTTGCAAGATTTATATTGCTTGGCTGTTGAAAGAACTTTTGACGTTGGACAAGAAAACTTGTCTACAATGAGAAACTTTTCTGAAACATATGGATTTTCCTGAAATGTAGGATTCGCAATTTTTCTTTTTAATTCGTGATTATCAATAATGTTAACATGCTTGACTTCAAATATGACAGCTGAGCAAATCCAGCGCAAATCGATTTAATGACTAGTCAAAGAGATGCTCCGATGCGAAAGCTTTTTGCAAACTAAAAGTGCTTTTGATACACTTATCAATTTTATCTTTTCTATATCGAGAGATATATGATTATGTTAAAAGCGCAGAGAGATTGGGACTTCATAATTTTGCTGAGCTGTACTTTTTTTTAATACATCGTATCTCTATGTTACATATTATTTTTATATTTATATATAAAAAATATATAATTGTATATTATATATTATTATAAACATATAATATTATATATGTATAATTTATATATAATATAAAGGTATACGGAAAAAATAAGTTCATTAAATTTTATGTAACTAGTTATCGACTTTTGGATAGGACCATTTTCAGACTGTTATTCTTGTACAGAATTTTAATAATTCTATGACTTCTTTTCAGTATTTTCAAGATGTTTAGGATTTTTTATAAAAAAATACATAAAACTGTTTAGAAATCATGTCCTATCCAAAAATGAATGATTGTCGGATAAAATTTAAAGAATTTATTCTTTCCGTGATATGACTTAATACTCAAAATTAATGTAAATGTATAGAAACGGCAGCGAAAACTTTTCATATTTTCGCTTAAGATTTTTTTTTTAAATCCAATATTCACTCGGATGCAAAACGATTGGCAAAACAATGCTGTTTCCCAATCGACGTTTGTCAATCGCAAAATTGAACTTACCGAATGATCAATTTCTGGCTAAAAGCTGCCAGTAGTAGCCATCAGTGTCATCGTTAACCAGAATTGTCGGACGAGAAGCATTTACATAACGTTGCTCGACATCGCGATTGATGATCCGCCTATTAACGTCGAGACGATGTCCCAGATCACGCTCGATCCGCCGTTACGAGCGATTGCATCGTGGAAATACGCGCACATATAACGCACGTAATTCGCGTGGACAGTGGTCACTTCCGAATTATTGTCGCGCATTGTGTCTGCCCGCACTAAAACGGTCTGGAGACAGCGCTGCGGCTTCATGCGGGGAGGAGGTATCGGGCCGGTGAGGAGCGCGTAAGCTATTTCTGCCGATTGTTTCTTGGATCGGGCGCGATTAATAAAGGCGACCGGTGAAAAGTGGGCGCGTGTCGATGATCGGATGACAATGGTACGCGTCGAACTAAGAAAAACATCGACGACAGAGGGATTTTTAATGTCGCCGCCGCTCGTGTGCGGCGTAAATTCGTTCCGTAATGAGTCCCCGCGGAGCTTTAAATTTCGATCGCCCGACCACGAATGGCGCGTCGTCAAGGCACAGCGATGACAATAGCTCGTAGCGAAGATAATTTTATGCCTCGCCGAGAGATAATAAATGTTACTCATGATTACTTTACCAATAGTTTTAGAACCTTTCATAAATAAATTTCGGATACTAATCGTGAAAACGAAACTTTTGTATTTTTAGAAAAAAAGAGAGACTTACTTATATTTTAATAACACATTGATGTTATAAATTTTTATTTTATATGACAACTGATAAATTTAATTAAAATTAAAATTAAATAATTAATTAAAAATTTTTAATTTAAATCTAATATTTTTAATAATAACTCTAATGTATTCACATAACTACATAATGCATTTAGGAATTCTAAATTTTAAGTATAATGATCATTCAGAATAATTTTTTGATTTTTAAATGTAGAAGTGACTCATTTTTAAATAAAGTTTCCAGGGATCTGAAATTATAATCACTTAATTTAAATACGAGGAAGTTCTTTCTTTTTCTTTTTACCGAACATTGTACGGTAAATATAATGTTCAAAGAATGAAATTTTTGGCGTTTCTCCTTGGAGTTTAATTTCTAGGCACCGCAGTCGTCGCGGCTATTTTTGCGAATTCCGTGTATGTTAAACAGACGGATACACGAAAGCCACGGGCAAGGTGATAGACAACAGTAACGAATCGCAAAACGAGGCATGCGATCTGAGATTGTATTACGTGTGAAGTAACACGGCGATTTATGCATGCGAAAAGTTGGCCGAGAAATTCTAAAATCTCGGCGGCACGTATATGAGCGCCGAGCTCCCTCACGCACGCGAACGCCCGCGTCCGAGAATCAATATTTGCAGGCGCTTCCAATGAAGGAGCGTAATTTCGAGAGGAAGTCGTTGGCGCGAAGAGCAAAGTGGTTTCCGTGCCTGTTCGTGACGGGCTATTAAGAGTTCCCGCTGGTTAAGTGTAAGTCGCAGTTTTGACACGGATGTTCATTACGCTCCTCGGTGCTTCTCGACAAAAAAGAAAATTAGGGCAGTATATTAATTAACAACTGAGGGTCAGAAGCTATTTACAAGAGAACATTTCTGATCGATGAAAAGGCTTTTGAAAAGTTTCTCCCTCTTCTTCTATAGATTATTATTTCTATTAATTTTAACCAACGAGTAGTTCAAAAGCACTTGGCTGTCAAAATAATTGACTCGACGGCTCTGTCGGGTAGTTGTATTTTTTTCGACAAGATGAGAAGATACTGACTAAGTGGCGTCTTCGTCAAACTGTGTCACAATGCGTTTCGGAAATCTACGACGCCAACTGTGCCTAGGCCATTTATTTTTGCGCAGAACTTCGATTATCTATGTAATTTTTTTGGGTCAGCCTGTCTCTCATTTGACACTGACCTTGGTAGTAATGAACGCAGAAAGAAACTGTTACGCGAAATTAAGGCACGTGAAACACGTCAGCTGTCTATCAACGAATTCGCACGAAGGCCTTCTCTATTTTACTCAGCAGGCGCGAGGTTTCTCGGAAGATGTTTTCGTCGGTATTACATTTCATTGGCTTTCTCGTACTTATGATTTGCTTGAATAATCGGAAGGCACGGAAGTGCACGCCTTCTGCAACAATATACATTACATATATTATGTACGGCAATGTGTGGATTAACGTTTAATTATAGATAATTAAATTCTCTTGTTTATGTGTGGATTAACGTTTAATTATCAGATTATATCTAGGACGTGAAAGGAAACGGGTCATTTCAATTATACAAGTTCAAAGTTTAATGGTATATTTCGATAACATGCAGAGTTTACATCAAGGGTGAGTTAAGTAACGTCAACTCGATAGAGCATACAGCCTCTTTCTTTCATTGGCATCCCATTGTCATGGAAAAGAGTAACGTAAAATAGTAATATCGTGGTAATGCTGACCGAGTGTGGAAAATACAATAAGTACAGTGGAGCGATCATTTCGGTCGCGTTCTAGGTACAATACTTATTTGGCAACAATTAACAACAATCGAGATCAAAGATCGTCCACGGTGGTGATTCTTCTAGTGTAGCTCCCAAATGCAACCTCGGCACAAGTTCTATTTCGTGAGCATTGATCCCAAGGTATGCGAAATTTCCGTGATCTCGAAAACTGGAATTTGACGACGTGTTGATATAATGCAGAAGAGATTCGCGACGAGATCAGAGAAGTCACACCGCTTTCTTTTTGATCGCGCGATAAAAGATCTCCCGCCGCTGGTGAAGCGTCTGGCAGTAAGGGTTCTAAGATTAAGATTGCGCGAAGTGTCGCTGAAAATATCTGATAGTTACCCGATAAACAAGAACAGTGGGATTTGGACGACTTTGAACCACTTGGAGCGTATCATCGAAATTACTTTAACATTTCATACTTAGCTATTTAATTTATAAGTCGAGGAGAAGCGCGTTGCGTTTCTTTCGCGATCGATGAATCGGCAACGATCACCAACAACGAACGCACGGCATTTGATAATAGAAAATTTTTATTTAATTTGTTTTCGAAACGGGTAAAGATTCGCGAACGCTCGAGGTACGAAATTTCTACGAGTGTAAAGGCGCGATAACGCTAGATGGTAAAACTGCAATTCGGTGAGACAATAGACGAGAAGTACACGCGTTCTTCGGAGAACATCTTTCGCAGAAGCAGAACTATAGTGTCGTCGAGCGTTGCGAGAAACTTTCAAGCTCGTCAAATTACGACGAGCAATCGCCGCGTCTCAACGAAACCTTTTCTCTTCCGCTTTTCCTTGCGAACGTTTTGTTCCTGGAACCTTAAAGATCATCGTTTTACTGAACCCACGAAGCTGGTACCCAAAGCGGCTCAGATTCCACTCGATGGATCGCATTAACTAGTTGTTCGAATGCCATGGGAAGATCAGCATTCACAATCACCTCGTCGAAGAGATGAGAGTACAGGAACTCTATTCTTTCCGCACTGTGCAAGATTTCGTGGAACTCCTCGTCCTGTAATGAAACATAAAGTCAATGATAAAATACAATTGTATTCTTTAATCCGGATCGCGAAAGCAAAGACGTTTGTATACGTGGTGTGGACAAAAAGTTCGTGCACTGAGCTCATCAAAAATCTAAACTGTTATTATTCCGGAACGGGAACATGGTCACTCTCAAAGTACTCTTCCCCCGACAGAATGTACTCGGCCCAACGATCTTTCCATTGTTGAAAACAATGTTGCATGTTCTGCGAAGTTAGGTCGTTCAGGAGCCTCTTCACGCTTGATGTTCTCCACATCCTCAAAATGTTCACATAATCCCACATAATCATTTTAATTTTAGGAAATAAAAAAAATCGGGCGAGTAGGGGTGATCCGTGGTGATTATGCCGTTCTTGGCAACAAACTCACGCACAATAAGCACCGAGTGCGAGGGAGCATTGTCGTAATGCAGAATCCAATTTCCTTTTGCCCACAATTCAGGTCGTACACGTCGCACACGTTGACGCAGACATTTTAAAATTTCCACATAAAATGCGGCATTAACCGTTTGATCTTGTGGGACAAATTCATGATGGACCACTCCTCGAATATAAAAAAAAACAATGAGCATGATCTTGATTTTTGAACGACTCTTGCGCGCTTTCTTGGCTTGGGCGGACCAATGTGCTTCCACTCTTCTCTCCGCCTTTTTCTTTCCGGATCATACTCGTAAATTCATGATTCATCCCCAGTTATCACCGTATGTAAACAATTTAAACCCTCTTGATTCTCTTTCCAGTGCTATCTTGGCAACAAGCAATACGTCGTTGTTTTTGCTTTTCAATCAAAACTTTCGGAACAATTTTTGCACGCATTTTTCGCGTGTTTAAATCTTCTTTTAAAATTGTTTGCACACTACCTTTACTAATTCCCAGCTCAGCAGCAATCATTCTAGTAGTGATGCAACGGTCTGATATCACCAAATCATGAACACGTTGAATGTTTTCATCAACACGTGACGTTGAAGGGCGACCCTATCGTGCGTCATCATCGATGCTTTCCCGCCCGTCTCTAAACCGGTCTACCCATTTATACACGGTTCTACGCTTTATAGCAGACTCTCCATACACTCTTTCCAACATTTCAAGAATTTCCTGCCCGTTCTTGCCGAGTTTCACGAGAAATTTGATGTTGGTTCTTTGCTCGATTAATTCATCTCGCTCCATTTTGACTGCGCAAAAAAACTGCATTCACAAATACTGGCACAGAAAAATACGTACGCACTTGACTGTGACTTAAACTGGAGTAATGACTCGTAAGGCTGCCCCCTATACGCCAAATCACCATAGAAGTCTACAATGTTACCACGTTGGTAGAAAAAAATTCACTGCACGAATTTTTTGTCCACATCATGTATATCAATAAGATATCCAATTAAATTTAAGAAAGACTGAACTTATGATAGAAATGACAATGATTTTTTCTATGCGAATATAAAATTTTCAACTTACTGTGAAACCTCGAGAATTGTTCTCATCGAAAGTTGACCTCGCTCGGGCTTCATTTCTGGTCTCCTTCAGCACTTCGAACGTCGGCGGTTTCACATATATGATGTATGGCCTCAATTGCGGTGTTCTTAGCATCTTGAGGGCTTGATAGTGAGGGTTTAGGAGACACACGTATCCGGCATTTACGAGAGAGCTAACACTCTCAGAACTGGTGCCATATAAATTTCCCTTATATTCGCCGTATTCGATAAACTTTCCAGCCTCGAGATCCTCTTCCATTTTCTCCCGAGTCACAAAATGGTACTCCTTACCATTTATTTCGCCTGGTCGCGGTGGCCTACACGTATCTAATAAAAAAATTTTAAAAGAATATTTGATTGATAAATTAATTAAATATTTTTTTACAATTTTAATTTCTCTCATTTTATATTTATAATAATATTTATAAATTAAAAAAATTTTTTTGATAGATTTATTAAACTTTTTATTAAATTCTTTTATTTCGCAAATTGCTTTTAAATTTTTTTAAGCTAATCTCCTCCTTTTTTACTCGAACAACTATAATACTGTTTGATAAACTTACAGGGAACAGGAGTCTTGTACTTTTCGCTGTCGGTTGCCATAAGTCTTCTCTTCAGCTCATTCCTGCCGACCCCCGGTGGCCCGATGAGAACCACCGGCCGGTAGAGACCCGGTCTGGGATAGAGTTTCGCGACCTCTTCATAAGTCGGTATTTCTTCCCGATCGAAGTCGTCGTTCTCTGCAGCGTCATACATGATTTTTTTAGTTTTAGTTCCCTGCAAGTTGCACTTTGTAGGCGAGGCGTGCAAAGAGGTACTGGGACGGGGGCACAATGTGGGCAAAGGCACTGGAACAGAACACAAGCCTAACCGACGGTTAGGTCGTCAGGCCATTCATTTGTTAAAGAAGCGCAGCCAGATGAGCTTATCGAGTTAATGACGAACCACCTCGAACACAAATCTACCGCGCACACAAAACTGATCCTAAAATATGCTTGAGGTGGTCACTAATGAATGATTGCGACATCGCTACGTTTATGGTAATATAAGTCAATATTAGCGTCAAGCTTTCCATTAACAACAGCAGCCTTGGAACAGAGCGTTCTCGGAACATATTGACATTTCGCACGATAATTTAAGATTCTTTCAATTTATTTAAACAAATGTGTTTTTAAGAAATTTAAATTAATTCTGGTAAAAATATTGTTTACAAAGACTGAATACAAAATTCTGTCAATATATTCCGAGAATCGACTTCAATAACTGTGGATTTCGTGCAACATTGATATGTATATATCTGCCGCTATAACAATATATAAACATTAATACGAGAAACTCTCGATGATGCTATATGATTCGATGAGATGAATGATTGCAAAACGAATCAAAACAAGCGAATTATTTAATCAAATCAGCAACATACTTTTTGACATACTTATATTGTCTTCGTCTTCTGGCTTCTCATCTTCTTTTCTTTCAAGGAGGATTCTGCGTTCTTGAAGAGCTCTGCTGGGAATCAAGCCTGCTCTCATATTTCGATCACCTTCCCGTCTGGCTTGCCACCTGAATTTATAATTAGAATTTAGCATCATTATAATTCGCCATAAACATTACATTATTTTTATTACATTCAGATTATACATATAATTATACATATAATTGCTAACAACGAACAGTTCTTACCAATAGATATCATCTTGACTAACAATATGCAGGACATCACCCTTGACAAAATCTAATCCGGCTTCTCTGCAAGGAATATAGGGATCTTCGGTCGCTATATATGAAAAGTGTGCCCTCACGCGAACCTAAAAAAAGCCATTATGCATATTTAATGCATTTTATATTGTACAAATTTATCACTATTGTTATATTACGACGACTATCAGATTCTACCTTGCTCTCTCTGACTCCGCTTTTGCTGTCCGCGGGCACTATTTTAAAAGTGATTGTCCCTTCTGAATTTTGCTGGAAAAAATTAAATTTTCGTAAAAGTTTTTAATAGTAACGATCTATTAATTAAGAATTCAAACAATTACATCTTATCACGTCAGTGATAAAATATTTAAATAAAAACCTAAAGAAATTTAACTTTTTTTTTAAGAAAATAATGTTAAATATACAATTATGCATTATTTTAAAAAATATTAAATATAAAAGAGTAATCATTTATGAATACATTTAACTTTACTTTGGACATAAAAATGAATTATTTTGAATTGAAATATGTACATAATTGGAATCTTTTACTTCTTTTTTGTTTGTCGTATTTAATTGTAACGAGATGGGAAAATGCTTACCAAAATGTGTAGAACGAAAGTGGGTGTCTGTCCTACGACGCTGATGCCATTGACTTCGCAGACCTCGTCGCCGACGTGGATGAGACCGGATCGGTCGGCCGCACCGCCGTGCATTATCCGCGCGATCACGATCTTGCCGGTCTCTTCGCAGGTTTTTATGGTCGCCCCCTAATGTCAAGATATAAAATCTAGCATTGTCATTGCGTTCCATCTTGCGCGCGAACGCGTACTAGGGAGCGTCTTTTCTTTTTCTCTTCTCAAAAAAATGGATAAAATAAAGGTCTTCTCAAGGAAAGGCAGACGCGGAACGCGATACTAAAATCAGCGCGAGCTTGACGATTTCCGTGCCACGATCAATCAACTGGAATCATTGAAATCGTACAACACAGAAATAGACGAGCGTTGCGCGCCGATAACATGAATGCCCAAAAGATGTATAAAGATAAGATACAGATATTTAAATGTTTGATGTTTGATTTTCCAATTATCAATTTTATCTGCGACACGTCTTTTAAATCTCCTTTGGAATTTCATGTTGTTTAAAATGATTTCTTATCTCTGTTTCCTGAGATAAACAGAAATAGACATCTCAAACGATTTGTAAAATAAACATAACAAAAATCGAATTGCATCTCGAGAAACATATACCGTAAAATGCAATTACTCGTAATATTATTTAATTATAATTTCTTAAAGAAAAAACATGAAATTACCGTAAATAGTGTTGAACGTTCTTTTAAAATGAAAGCTAATTTTATGCGTCTAAATTTAACTTGAATATCTAGTAGAATATCTAACAATAAGTTCGGATGTATTTTTTGTGCCAAATTTTTTGAGCTCGTTAAAGAGTAACTCCACTTCACAGTACTTAAAATATAGTCATGCGGGACAATAACAACAAATATAGTAGTACAACAGATTTTATTTACAAAGCAAAAACATAAAAGAACAACTCAAACGAAACATATGCAATGGACGCAACAGAGGCAAACAGCAAAATCAACAAACTTGTGCAAGGAAGGGAAGAACATTTACGAGAACGCTTTATTTACAGCTGAATCTATGTCCTGTGATCGCAGCACGATAACGTGGAAGGAATTGACTAGAGATCTAAAGCAGGGATTGAAACCGGTTTAATTCTGATCTTAATTAGTTCAGATATCTAGACGCTCTCAACTTCTGTTGTCGTTCCCCGTTTACAGCAACAAAAGTTACGCGCGACAAAATTCCACCGGTTTCGATCCTGTTGCTAAAGTGAGCGGCGAAACGAAAAGGATGATGGTCAAAGTACAGGGCAGTTTCGTATGACGTCAGGTGTTCATCACAGGTGCTCAGCACATGTTCTACGGCATTCAGGCGACTTACCACGATCGGTTCAACGCCGGCGTCGCCCTTCGAAGCAAGTTTGACGATGAAAGAAACACGTGATTACTTGGTTAACTCTTTTCTTCGCACTCGTGAGATTACTCGTTACTCTCGGAGGACTCTCTCATAATACCCAAGTTACAAACTAGGCAGATACGTGACTCGCCTGTCTACGCCGATACTGGGGAGCGTTTCTCGCGTCTCATGCAAAACGACGCGAATGTACAACCATGTGTGGGCGGAAAAACGAATCTTTAACGCTCTGGCAAAAAAAAGTAATCTACCCTCGACTGTATCTCCCCCCGCTTTCCCTGCTGCTTTTTCAAAACGTAAACGCGTACACTCGGACACGCTACTACTGAATCGACAATTAAGCTTTCTCTCCCTCTTACGCTTTTGCTCACACTCTTGGATTAGTCGAGTGAAAGACGTTCAGAAAAATACGATTATTGCAAATGCCGACTCAACGGTCGATCTGACGTACCAGGGGCTCGTTCGATTTCACCAGCTGAACGATCTTCACCGTTTCCTCGTCCTCGTCCACCTCCAACGGGATGTCTGGCAGCCTCGGATAGTAATCCTTTTGCGCCACCGCATCGTGGGCGCAGAGAAGACCCTTCAATGAAGGAGGTTATTAGAAAAATTTTAAAAACACACTTTTAAAAATGTTAATTTCTTCAGAGATTATTTACAAACTATTATAAATATTATATTACAAACAGAAGAAAACTGACATTTGAAAACAATATTTGCAAAGAGTATTTAATTTGCGACAAAAGACACAAAAAAATTTTGTTTTAAATAAGTTTATTATTTCTTTGAAGAAATCAGCTGATCGTGCAAAGCATGTGTTTGTACAAAGTTGCTTATTATTATCTTACCTGAATGTGTGGTTTTTGCAGCAACTGGAATAGTTCCTTGTAGTCGGGTGAGGCATGCGTTTTGGTCGCCAACATATCGAGAACCTCGACATCGATGTCCATCGAGTTCGACAGCACGGGGAAGAACTTGTCGTCCTTAACATTATTGAGGATCTTGTTATGAACGTTCACCAGGGCGTTCAGTTCCTTGGACTGCAGCAGCTCACTGAGGAATCCGAATTCTTCCTCGGTACAGCTGGGAATTTCCGACTTGTTCTCCTGCAGCGAGTTCAGCAACTTGGACAACGCTGGAATAAGAGAACAACATTATAACGATGTAACAAAAATATAAATCCGCGGAGTTACATTCGTCCTCCAAGTAAGATAATTTATAAAGTAAATTAATAAAAATAGAGCAATTAAACCTTCCATTATCTTTTTTTTACTTCTCTTTATGTAAGCTTTAGCGTAAGATATAACGTTTATTATTAGAGTAGAATTATTTCAGAGAGCTTAGCTTAGGAAGTAAAGTAGGATTTAAATATATTATTACCGCTTATATATATACATATAGTTTCTGTTTATTAGTCATTAGGATAAGAGATGATTCGATTTAGAGAAGGCAGAAAGTCACGAGCGTCAGACGAAATAATTTGTGTAATGGACATTTTTGCCTTGTAACGGACTCGATCGCCTTTTTGTTAAATAAAATAATCAATTAAACATCTTTAAAAGAAGGAATAACGTCATCTTTTTCCTTCCTAAACACTATGTTGTGTTCTCCGTATTTAAATGTGGAAATATTAAAATTGGAAGCAACGTAACAAACTATTTCTCTCGAATATCTCTATAATTATTAATTCAAAGATAAGGATTTCTTGTGACATTTACGCGCCGATCGATACCGTCGATATCAGATTAATTTTTAAACGGGGATTACTCCGTCCGAGGCCTCCGTTCCATTCAACAAATTGGAGCACGCGGAAATGTGCGGTCGCGATTGCAATATACGCCGACGCACGTCAGCAGACCCCGTTATTACTCGTAGTCCCGAGTTTATTTACTCTCTCTCGGCTTTACCCTCTTTTCTATATTTATAGCGTACAACGCTCGCGCCCGACGCACGTTTTATTAATATGTCTTTGAAGAGTATTCAGTCACGTATCGGATTATGCTCCGCAACTTGCTCCAATAACTCTCTCTTCTCTCGCGCGGAAACAACGAGTAGGCCTTATCGACACGCCGCCACAATAGTCAACTTGGTCGAAATCACCCCCGCCGCTCCGAGAGCACCGCCGTCCCCGTATCTCGCTGCGTACCGCGAGCGTGAAACACACGAAGACACCCTCGATCTCTCACCCTCGGCGATCTCGATCGCTCCCAATTGTCCGGGATCGTCGCGATCAGGCGGCTTCTCCTCGCCGTCGGACTTACCGGGGTCCCAGTTAACGTTTTCCATGACGACCGCCGCTGTCATAATTCGCACTCGGCACCCCGGTCAGGCGTGTCCCCCGCGCGAGGACCCGGGGCGAGGGCGACGTGGGCGTCGCGACGCTCGGTGTCCGTTTGAGCGACGAGCGGGTATCAGAGACGGCGATAGCGGGATCCGGGTCGGCGTATTTCTGTCGGGGTCGCGCGCTGCGCCGTCGCCGTCGCCGCCGCGTCGACGGCCCTACCGTCGACGACGCTGCCTCGCCGCTGCTGCTGCTTCCTCGCGTCGACGTGTCGCGTTCGCGCCGTCTGGAGTGTCGTTATCATAGCGAGAATAATCCGTTACGTAAGCAGCCTGTCACTCGACACGGGGTAGGATGACCGCCACCGGATTGGCCTGCCGTCCCTGCCCCGTGCGATTTCGCGGCATAGCACGATCTTCTCTCTGTCTCTCTCTCTCTCTCTCCCTCTTCTTTTTCTGTCCCGCTCACTCCCCCGGGCGGTTCTCGACGTACGAGGTCCGCGCCGAAATCCGAGGCGCTCTCACGCGCTCGCGGAGGAGCCTTCCGACGGAACGGTCTATTCGGCACTAGCGCATCCCCGACACGGCTCGCACATTCCTCGTGTTTCACGATGCGACGGCACCGGTGCCATGTTGAAAGGCGCCGCAAACAATGCCGCGCCGCGCACCCTTCGTCGGCCTCTGGCTCTGTTTCTGACTCGCCCGACGGCCGCTTCCGTCTCGCTCGCCCTGCGCGGCTTGCGTGGGCTGCGCGAAAGAGACGGACGATCCTCGTCGAAACTCGACCCTCCGCATTCGCGCAGGGACGGCGAGTTAGGTGACTGAGAGCCACATGGTGCTCATCTCGAGGCTGTATCTTCGGATGGCGAATTGATTTTCGGACGCTCCTAGAACGAGGACAATTTATAATGATAAACGAATGTAAAAGCGTTCAAAGCGCTGATTAAATGTACGTCTTTAAAATTAATGTCTTTATAAGCGGTCTTAATAGCGGATGGGATGCTTTTTGCAATATAGATGATTTATAAGAAATAAATATCATTTTATTGTATTTAATTAATTCATTGAATAATTCGTAAAAACTACGTAACTGATAACATAGTATAATAAATAGAATGAAACATTCCGTATATAAAATGCTAGCAAAAAAATTTCTAAGGTTACGTTTCGAAACTTCCTCTTTAAGGAAAATTTTTACTTTAAAACGCTACAGTGTATGTCACGGATAATATAGGCTTTGCAGTAAAATTTTCCTCGGAGAGGAAGTTTTGGAACGTAATCGAAAAATACGAAGGCAGGTAACAGAATTAGTTAAATTTTTTACACACAGAACGCTTGTGCAAAATGTTCGATGTATTTATATTAATACTTTCGTTTAAGAGCTTTAAAAATATTAATTGAACCAATAATGCACAGTGTCCGAATAAAATATATTTTTGTTAGATCAAGAATTTTATTTATGAGCTCAAATACGAAAAAGTTTATTAAACGAATAATATGAACCATTTAGGACCGCTTTAAAAATTAAAACCACACGATCGATCAGATAATAATTAGAGCGGAACGTACTCTGTGTGTACACAAAGTTCCAGCGAAAAATATCGAAATTTTAGGAGATACTGACGTAGGGTAAGATAAAATCAGCCGAAATCTTTAAACACAAAACGATCGTGTGAAGCGTAAAATGCATGTGAATTAATATTTCCATTTATTAGAAAATTCAAACTTTGATTGTCATTAAGCTTGGCATTAAGCTTTATAAAATTAAACAGACAAGCTTTTCTCTTTTATGAAAAATAAAGAGACATTAGAGAATCAAGCGCATTCCTGCCAGCATAGACGAGCCGTCGTATCAGGTACATGGCGTCATCTATTGGCGAAAAATTGAACGTGACGCAAGCGTTGACCGGTAATAAACAACATTGCATTACATTAATTACATTAATTAACGCAATGAATTAAACTATCTGATTATGTCCGAGCGTGTTGGTTCCATTATGCCGGCAAAAGTCAAAATTCCATCGAGATACAATCTCTCGTCTATTTCTCGTCCCTCTTTTAGAGAACGACGTCTCGTCGTACGATAAATTTTGTTGTCTACCAATCTTATTTTTTTTCCATTTTATGAATGAAAATGTCAAGACGTCCGCGCGGTATTTTGCCCGAGGAATGAGCGAAATCTCTAGAAAGCGAAAATTTCGCTCGCGTTTCCGTCGGTGCTGAAAATCACGCATAATGCTCCATTCCGTCGCAAGGAGAGACGAAACAGAGCGCGAGAGAGAGGGAAAGAAGGAGCCGAGCGATCCAGTCTCCTCTCCTCTCCGCTCCGGCATCTCCCAGCGGCATCGCGACGACGACGGCGCCGCGCCGCGTCGCGCCGCGTCGCGGCGCCACCGTCGCCGTGTGTACATGCAGTTGTCTGTACGCGAAACGTCTCGCCGCACGCCTCCCGCGGCGGCGTACTTCCCGTTTGATTTCCCGCGGAGTTTTCGCGCGGCGAATCGCGCCGCGCCGCTTCACAC
>VBVQ01001827.1:0-30314 GCA_011636635.1 Tetramorium simillimum | reverse complement strand
TAAAATATTTCAAATCCTATTATGTGCATTAAGTTCTAAACTGCAGTTTAAAGCAAAGGAAATATAGTAAACATTGCGCAATGTTGAGCAATCTGTTGCTCAACATTGCGCAATGTTTACTATATTTCCTTTGCTTTAAACTGCAGTTTAGAACTTAATGCACATAATAGGATTTGAAATATTTTATACTTATATTACTTATTACTATTATTATTTAAATACTTGTATGAAAAATGAACATTCAACAACGCGTGAGGGAAGGAGAGATGATAATTGTTAATAAAACAATCAGCTGGAAGATTTGCAATAGACGTCAACTGCTGTAAGCCTTACGTGGCAAAGAAGTCTACAATAACGGGCACTTTGGAGTTCATCACACGTTCATGGAAATCCTTGTTATCCTGAATCTTGAAGGCGGCGGATACCACCGGCTCCTGAGCAGGTGCGGTGGTATACAACCTACTGCCCAAGAGGCTTCTGCCGGTGCGAATAGTCTGAATTCCCATGCGCTGCATCTTTTAGCTTTTTGGTTACTCGCTGAGAAATAAAATATGCAAAGTTACTTAAGAAATAGAAATTAAAATAGAACTGCCTTCCTTCCCATTTGCCTCTCTCTCTCTCTCTTCCCCTCCCGAGTTCTTTCAATATTCTCTGTATCTTTCCTTCCTATATTTTTCTCCTTTCTCTCTATACCGCAAATTGCATTCATATTTACAGATTTCATCTTTCGACAGATTTCAAGGCTCAATTTCGCCATCAAAAACCAAAACGTTCAATTCCGTGCCACGCGCGAACGGGTGCCGTAGTTTGACATTCTGACGTCACGTGTCAATAGCTATAAATTGATAATAAAACAGTTTGCACGGTCACGTTGAAAAAAAAAAGTTATCTCGAGAGGTATACAAGCTGAAAATAGCGCTCGTCAATATCAGAGACGTTGCTCGTTCGTGCCAATCGTGCCTTACGGTGAAGAGATCTTCTCGATTTCGATCGACTATTTTTTTTTACTTGCCACCGCGTGTATCTCGTCGACGAAGGACGGTGCGCAACTGCATCGAACTTTGGTCTTTTGCGTTATTCACGCATGTTAATTTGCAGATACACACCGTTTGCGTTTTCCGTTATCGCTCCTCTCTGCTGTTGCCAGATCTAAATGAGAAAAAAATTCATAATACTCACCGACGGGTCCCGGATAACCTCTCTGCACTTTCCAACCACTCGGCGGGCTCGACAGCCAATGACGAAAATGGATTTCTCCCCGCGCCTGCACGGGAAGGTCTGCGAGCCGTGGAAAGATGAAAAAAAAAATATATATATATATATATTATTTAAAAAACGTAAAAGAACGTTAATTAAGTTATTTTATTGCTCCATGAAATGTAATTATCTAGACGTAGAATGACCTTTATTTATTTTATTTTAAATCATGTCGCATTAAAGGCTGCTACACACGGCCGTGTGAAGAGCGCTTTAACAAGCGTGCTGACCGATCGAGACATTTAATTAATATTGACACGTTACATGTCAGCTGATGTCAGCCGAAATGTTTATTGAATAATTGTCAAACTGCTTATATCACGCTCTCACGTTTGAATATGTAATTGTCCCTCCGGCACCGAAGTGCATCAGTGCGAGCGATGTAACTGACCGGATCTACTGTTGAGAAGAAATAGGAAACGAACTTTGTTATTTTCTCGACGTTTATGTTCGTGTAAAACGCAATATTCGTAAAAACTACACAGGAATTATAAATAACTGCATTTGGACAAATCAGAGGAACAAGTGTGTAGATTTGAAATCCAATTTTAAGCCTTTAATCTCGAGAATGTAGACATAGAGACTTGCAGGTTATGTTTTGAGTGCGGACGTGAATCTGAAAGAGAAATTTAATACAATTAATGTGACTGAATTAATTTATTTGTTTGACTTGTTAACATATAATATTAGTAATTTTATTAACTAATTTGTAATTATATTCTACCAATTAATTTTTATTTTAATGATTCACTGTCCACGCAGATTATTCATTATTCTTTTTATTCTTATTATTTAAATGTTAGTTAAGTTTTAGTTAGTTAAATTATTACAAATATATTTGTAGTTTATATTTCAAGAAAAATTAAAAAAAATTAACTTTTTACAGGTGAAATTAATACATTTTGACATATCAAGATATCTGACGAATCTACAAAGCCAAACGACTTGTACATTCCATTGCGTCCTTGGATTTTATAAGATTAATTTATCAATTTATACTGATAACACAAATAGTTTAATGCTATACACCAAAGATGAACTTAGTGAAAATGAACTTTCGAAATATTGTTATACTTGCTCTAATCTTAGGTAAGAAATAATTTAATTGTTTCGTAGTTTTTATCTTTCATTATGTATTCCTTAGATAAATGGAATCTAATGACTATGTTAACACTTGCTGGATATTGGAACACATTAATTTTCATTGAGAAAATTGTAAAATTTACATTAACATTTTATCCAACTTGAAACTTTTGGGATTAACACAAAATATATTATCTGTAACTTTTTTAGTTAGTCGCACAAGCAGCGAGGAAGTTACGGAAGAACTTGCAACACAAACAGTATCTACGGATACCGTGAATGAAGAAGAAAATGAGCAGGTTCATGCAGACGAAGAAAACGAGTCTGCAAAAGTAAATGTCGACGTCGCAGTAAATGCCACTGATGTTGTCTCAAATAATACCACCAAAGTTAACTGCTCGTCGGAGAAGATCTTCGGCCCTGTTGAGGTTCTACGAATTTATAAAATAGCATGACACATTGTTATTAAACAAAATAATAACTTTCTTTCTTACACCGTCGTTGTTGCAGATTGTCAATGCGACAAGACTTATGGAGCTGTTGATCTTGGAGCCAGGCCCCTCAAATCGCTCGAGAAACGACAAAGAAGGTAAACAGTTGCCAGGAACATGCGTTCTAGTGCTGTTTTATGCCAGATGGTGCGTATTCAGCAGTCAAGCTGCGCCGCACTTTAACGCCATACCTCGCTCGTTTCCCCACGTTAAAGCCGTGGCCATCGACGCTATAAAACATCAAAGGTAAGAATTAACAAAATTAGCAAGAACGGGAAGAAAATTCGCCACGAATTTTCCTTATTTTCAAAAATTGGCTTTCAATGTGATTTAAAAAAAAAAAATACGTTCTTTTAGCTTCAACGCTCAGTATGGAATAGTCGGGGTGCCGACGTTGATGCTGGTCCACAACGGCAAGCCTGTCGCCAAGTTCAACGACACGATCTACAACCTGGAGACGTTCGCCAAGTTTGTGTCCCATCTGACGAACCTGCAGCCGAACGGCTCGCTGTACGTTACGTCGGCGGATTTCACGGGTCCGGTCTCGAGCACACCGTCCAACGAGATGGACTATTGCCTGGTGCTGTCGTGGGTCTTTATAATTGCCTGCGTGCTGTACTTCACGTCGCGCAGCAGATGGTGGAAGCAATTCGTCGAGCTCATACAGAATACCTGGCTCGAGAGTAACGCGGAGCACGAGCACGTCGATTAAGAAGGGCAGATTGATCGCCGAAAATTATTTATTTATCGAAGTTTTGTAAAATTGTAAATAGGGAAAAATAAATAAAAATGTAAATATTAATAGAGGGAATTTGGAGCACGGTAGAGGGATCAAAATTAGTGCTCATGAAAGTAAATTGTAATCGTTTGATTGTTTAATTTTTATGATGAATTGATATATTGACCGAAATTTCGTACGTTCTAATTTTCTTTTTCTATTTTTTATAAACGTTGGGCTAAAACGTAAATTTATTTAATGATAAAATTGCCACTGTATAGATTGGTTGTACCAAAAATTATTAATTGATTTCCGTAAACCGTGTCTGGCTCTTACTGCCTAATTTGTCTTATTTAGATTGTATATTTCACACAAGCCGTTATAATAATTTATTATAATTTTAAAACATAGAAAAAGAACTTTAAATAAAAATTGCGATATTATATTATACGTCGAATAATCTCTTCATTTCAATGAAGAAGATTGATCAGATCCATTTAAAACGAGCATCTTCCGGCGCTACGTTGACGTTTACTCGATTCCTCGTAGCTGAACTTTCGTTCACCTCTCCTCCTTCTCTCCCCGCGGTCCGACTACATACATCCGTCCTCGTTCAAGTGCAGATGGTGCGACTACGAGGAGAACCTGAGAGAGCGCGCCGAGCGCCGACTTGACACTTGGCAGCGACGTCACGCCCCGACGTTGTAATGGCCGGCTTCGAGATTCACTTATTAAATTCCCAACTTCACGATTGTTGTGTGCGGCATTTGTTTGCGCTGAAGTTCGTCGCTAATGGATTTGTTGTCGCGGTGACCGGGGCCGCCAGTGTTTTTGGAGCGCCGCGCGGGGGTGGCAGGGACGCGGCCCGGTACGACGCGCACGGAATCTCGCCGGCGATCCGCCCGACGACAGACGAGATGAGAGATCCCCGCGGCGACGTCGCCCGCGAACACGCCTCTGTCCCGCGGCTAGGTTAAACCCGGACGGCCAGGATCGTTTGGACCGGACTCTCGCCCGCGGAGGGAGAATCCCGACGACGGCGATTCAGTTATGGGCTCGCTCAACCTGATCTGCCCCATGTGCTGCGGCGAGACCTTCAATAATCCCCAGTCCCTCAAGTACCACCTGCTGAGCTTGACGGACAATCTCTACTGCCCCGGCTGCTCGCAGCGTTCCGACTCGGTGACAGCGCTCATTCAGCATCTGGACATGTGCGAGCACGATCTGCGGTACAAGATGAAGCCCGACATGCTGGCGGACAAGCTCAGGAAGGCCGGCAAGGAGCCCGAAATCAAAATGGATCTGTTAATGGTACAAAGGGCGACGTCAGAATAGCTTCGGTTGCGATTTTTTTGTAGGGCCTTATCGATTATGAGCGTGAAACAATCATTTCACGATCTGTAGTTACTTCAAATGTTGCTTGAGATAAAAGGAGCTCTGTAAAGACCTTGAAGAACATAGTCATTAAACGAAACTCTTGAAAATTTTTTTACAATAAAATATTTTGCATGAAAAATATCAGTATATGGCTATATTGATATTGACTAAAATTTCGTACATTCTAATTTTCTTTTTCTATTTTCATAAACGTCCGACTAAACGAAAATTTATTCAATGATAAAATTGCCACTGTATAGATTGGTTATATTAAAAATTATTCATTGATTTCTATAAACTGTGTTTGAAACAGTCATTTCACGATCTGTAGTTATTTCAAATGCTGCTTGAGATAAAAGGAGCTTTGTAAAGATTTTGAGGGACGTAGTTCTTAAATAAAACTCTTGAAAATTTTTTAATAAAACCTTTTGCAAAGAGTAGACGTATAAGTGAGTATCTCAACACGAGCACGCCGATTAAGAAGGGCAGATTGATTGCCGAATTATTTATTTATCGAAGTTTTGTAAAATTTTAAATAGAGGAAAATTAATAAAAATATAAATATTACTAGAGGGAATTCAGAGAACTCGTTTAAATTAAAGCTATTTTAATTACTGCCAAATTAATAATCAAAATTAGTGCTCATGAAAGTAAATTGTAATCGTTTGATTGTTTAATTCTTGTGATGAAAAATATCAATATATGGATATATTGATATTGACTGAAATTTCGTACATTCTAATTTTCTTTTTCTATTTTTATAAACGTCGAGATAAGACGTAAATTTATTTAATGATAAAATTGCCACTGTATAGATTGGTTATATTAAAAATTATTAATTGATTTCTCTAAACTGTGTTTGGCTTGAAACAGTCATTTCACGATCTGTAGTTATTTCAAATGTTGCTTGAGATAAAAGGAGCTTTGTAAAGATCTCGAGGGACATGGTTGTTAAACAAAACTCTTGAAAATTTTTTAATAAAATCTTTTGCAAAGACTAGACATATAAGTGAGTATCTCAGATATACAAAATCTAATTAAATGTAATTGTTAAACAAATCTTAAATGAAACTCGCAAGTCTTGGAAATTTTGAAATGATAAAACCTGCAAAGTAAAAATATGGATATCTCGAATATACGTGATGTAATTAAATTGTACAGAAAATTTCGATTTTAATATATTTGTTCATGTCGCTCGAAATTCCTGCATTAAAAATGCAATAAATATATATTGATTAAAGAGAACATTAAAGAAAGCAAAGATAAATGTAAAAAATGTAAGCAACACAAACAGACTTAATATAATGTACGATAAAATTTCAAAAGGAGCGAAAACGTAGCATTTGGTGCTGAGCAATTTTACCTATTTGCAGCAAGAGTTGCCAACTTATATCACTAGATAACATTAATACTTACACACGGATTAATTCGCCAATTTTAAATATTCAAAATTTGAAAACCTCGTGTATAAAAACAGTTTCAAATTGTTTGGTTTTTCCATTGGAGGTACTTAGTACGCGCGTCTGTTGATTTTAGGACGTGAAGGCGCAGCAGATCAACCGGGGCTTCCTCGCGACCATGGGCAACAACGGAGTCGTCATAATGGGCGATCCGCAGATGATACAATTGGATGAGAATGGTTTGTAGAATTGCTGTTATTCTCTTGCGTAGGATTTACTGTGGGTTTGACTGTCGTTTCTAACGAAAAACATCAGGAGAGATTAAAGTCGTAGAAAAGATGGACACGGAAGAAACGCAACCAGATGAAAATTCTCTGGATTTCAAGATGTCCGAAGGGCTCGCCGGCGACGGTGGCGGGGCGCAGAGAAGACTGCAGCCGTCGCAGGGATTAGTGGCTATCCCCATATCGAGCGCGGACCGCAAGACGGGGCTGATGGAGAAGAACGTAATCGCGATGTTGCCGGACAGTTCCGAGCTCCTGGACGGTGAGGCTGCTACCCTGATTGACGTGGATCGTATAAACGAAGGAGAGATAAACGGGGAGATCGATGAGGCTAGTCTTCTGCGTGTCAAGCGAGAGCTGTGTGAGGTATATCCAAAATTGGATTACATTTCGGAAGATTATACTTGATTCTTACGTGCACTTGGTGAATATTATCATGAAATCGTCTTTTAAACTGTGACTTGATGTTTTACAATTAATTTTGTTTCCTCTCTTCTGTCGCTGCAGCTCGACTCTGACGCTGTATACAGTTGCACCAGTTGCGAAATGAGCTTCAACTCCGTGCTGGAGCACATCAAGCAGTTCCACGATGGCCAGGAGGTCTTGCTGGAGATGGCGGAACAGTTGAACGACCTGGCGAGTCCGGTGTCTGTCTTGTCCGAAGGCTCGGAGAATGTGGCGAACCCGCGACAGCGGCAGACGATGAACACGTTGCGCACGGAGGAATGTATGGACAGCGAGGGCAGGCTCTACACCAGGAAAGTTGTGCAAATTGAGAGATTCTGGGACCGTACTCCGATTCAGGTCACCACGTCGCAATCAGCGAAGGCCCCGATGATCGAGAAGTTCTTTTCGAACGTGGAGGGTGTTAAGGTGTGATTTAAAACGCGCTTCACAGCGGTAGAAAATTCGGCACATATTTTGTCACGTAAGAATTAATGTATATAATATATGCAGGTGCGAGAGAAACGGCTGGCGACCGCTTCGATGCGAATGTACAAGTGCAATCAGTGCCTGCAGCAGTTCTCCAAGCTGGGCAACTTCCGCGTGCACGCCTGTCTCCGTGGCAATAATCGCTGCGAGCAGTGCGACCAGAGCTTCGCGACCCCTAGAGCCTTGCAACTCCACGCGAAGGTGCACGACGGCGAAGCCGATCCGAATCAGAAAACGTTTATCTGCACTACATGCGGCACCGAATTTTGCTCCCACAAAAGCTTACGGCTGCACTCGAGGATGCACGCGCCGGTGAGAGCTAGACACGTCGACGCTCCCGAGGGCACTCCTAACGCAACCTTCACCTGCCCCGAATGCGGTAATAAATCTTTTTCGTTTCATCCTTCGAATTAAATGTTCGCATTTTAAAAATAATGCTGAATTATTAAATTTATCAGCCAATAATCAAATGTATAACAAAATATATAGGGCGAATCGCGACAAATTGAGTTTTTAAATAGAAAAAAATTGAAACTATAAAATTTCAAGGGCTGCGATAATATACTAATTACTATTACTATTAATGGTAATTTTTTTTATATAGAGGTGCAAAAATATGAGAATATTTAATTATCTCTTAAATCATATATTTTCAAGCAACGATATGAGAATAATTGACAACGCGACAAATTGTATTAAGTTTTATATTATTTTACTTCTCGTTTGCTTCACATGTTAATTAATGTTCTGCAGGCAAAACGCTATCCGAATCGTACAAAGACGCGCACATGACGCTGCATACGGGCGACTCGGTGACGTGCACCGTGTGCAATCGGAAGTTCGATTCCGCTGATAGTCTAGCGATGCACGCGGCGGTGCACGTTGAACTAGCGCCCCCGCAGTCGCCCACTCCACACATTTCGGTTTCGACTTCGTCCGCGGAGACATCGACGATCGCGGCGACGACGTCAGCAACGGTCGCTTCGACGACAATGGTCTCGACGACCGCTCTGTCGTCAACCACGACGGTAACGACGGCGACGACGACAGTGGCAACGGCGGACTCAGGGGACAGCCAGAAACCCTATCAGTGCCAGCACTGCGGGCGCAGGTTTACCAGACCGCACGAGAAAGTCAAGCACGAACGAATTCACACCGGGGAGAAGCCGCACGCCTGTGAGGTAGGCGGATAGTTAGATCTTAATACAATGAAATGATCTCACAAGGCAGCTAAAATGTTTTTTTTAACCGTAGAGATATTAACGATAAACTTCTATGTATCTTTTGAAAAATAGGGGATGAAAAGGGAAATAAATCGATCAGTTCAATCATTTACCTTGCAACAAGAGTGAATCTTGATTGCCTTGTTTTGCTTTTTATTAGAATTTCCTTGTTCCTCGACAGGTTTGCGGCAAGACCTTTCGCGTATCCTACTGCCTGACCCTCCACATGCGCACGCACACGGGCGTGCGGCCGTACGCCTGCCAGCATTGCGGCAAACGCTTCAAGGCGTCCTCCGTCTACAATCATCACCTGCTGACGCACGGCGAGGAGCGCGCCTACACGTGCCCGTACTGCCCGAAGACGTTCAAGACGCGGGTGCAGCTGGCCGGCCACAAGAACAGCCACACGAAGCCGTTCCGGTGCACCGAGTGCTCGCGGCCGTTCGCCTCGCTCTACGCCGTCCGCGCGCACATCCAGACGCACAAGAAGGACAACAATCTCAAGTTCAGCTGCTACGTCTGCGGCGCGTCGTACGGCCGGGCGTTCGCCCTCAAGGATCATCTGAAGCAACACGGCCAGGACGTGCTGGCGCTGCCGGAGCCGGCGCGGGAGGAGGAGGTGCACGAGAACTTCCTTCTCGGCGACGAGGAGGTTGAGGAGGACGAATTCGCGCCCCCGTCGCTCCCGCCGCCGCTCCCCGTCGTCGCCCGCTCCGCCGGCGTGAACGACACCGACTGAGGCCAATTGTTGCGATTCGGTTCTAGTCGTAGAATCGTAGCGCGTCCCGCGAGCTTGCTGTAGACTTGCCGAGGTCCCTGTTCGTCGAAACTGGGAAATTCACGATCGGACGATAGCCGGGTTGAAACCCTTCGAGGGTCTCCGTATACGCTTGCGCGTATATTGTTTACAAGTTCCGTGAATGATTGCTGCGTGAAGCGGATAGGGCGGATTTTTTTACCAAAACCAATCGCGACCGATTGGGACTTAGTTGTACGTAAGCGTTGTTGACTAGTTAACAAAGTTTATTATCTGTTCGTATTTCTCGTACCGTGTTCGCCGTTTTTTCCATTACGAATTCGTGAGCCTGATGTGAATCGGAGCGATTAATCCACGAATGCAGGTGTTGCGTTACCTCGATCGATTCAAACTGGACATAATTATGCAAGAATTAATTGGTCGGGTGCTCCATTTATCTTGTTTAAGTAAAGAAGCAAAATATATTTAAATATATTGATCGTGATAAATTCTCTTGCAGCGTGGATCATAAAAGTAGTAAATCGTATTGATCGAATTCTCATATTACTTAATTATACAAACTTTCAAGCTATACTTACAACTGAATTAGATTTTGTAAATTTATAATGTAAAAATTAGCATATTTGCATTGCGTACTTATGTCCGATCAAGTTGTCGAAATTCACGAGGTACAAACGAAGTTCATGAATCGCTTATCGATGGAACTCGTCGCGATCAATTAAATTTGAATAGAGCTAAGTTTTTAAGTACGCGCTTTTAATTTATTTGAAATTTCTTAGTAGCGAGAAGTGAATTTTTAAGTGACGTATACATATCACAGACAAACTCGTTTCAGTTTTCAATTTCGCGGTTATTTAATTCATTACGCATACAATGAGCGAATCGCATCAATTGTATGCGATCGCATAATTAGTTGTATTAATTGAAGTTACTGAAATGAGATTAAATTCCGTCCGCGCGCAAATTTGTTCGGATGGAAATTCAGCTGGAATCGTTTTAAATTAAATACAATTGTTTAGTTTTAATCATTAATGTTTCCTGATGTAACACTTGTTACACGCTGTTGTTGTTTGAAAAGTATTTTATGAGAAATTAAATTTTTATCCAGAAAATTCATTGTGCTGTTGCATCTTTTCACCGTTGGATCGTCTCCACGTCTCGAAAATAGGAAGGAACTTTAACAGAAAACAGAAAATTGTTTGCATTTTCACATAATAGAATCAGTTGGCTGTTTTTATTGTCCCGATACAAGGAGTGTGATCTAAATTTATTCTCTCTCCGATAAATTGATTAAATTTTTCATTCTAACTAATAATTATTTCTTTTATTGATCGTCAGTATTTTTTTTAAGTTTACATTATTTCTTTCGACTTTTTTCGAGAAAAATGACAAAATACTAATTAGTATTAAACAAGATAAATAATTAGTAGCAAAATGCTGTAAAATAAATGAGGAAAAATATTTATTCGAATAAGATGCGATTTTAGAAAGGCAAAATAGCAATCAAAGTTTTAACAATATGATTGCTGGTCCTTGTCTTTCTAACGACTGCTATTATTTTCAACGTTGAGTCTTGTTGCTGCATCTGGAGGCTGGAGCTTCGAGCTTCCACCATGTGAGGCCTCCGAGATTCAGTTTGAGACATTTGAGAGGTTAATTTGCCGCTTTTACCGGTCGCGATTTCGATTTTTTTTTCCTGATTTAACGTAGCCTAGCAAAGGGTTCTTCGCGGCTATCGAACACATATATTTCCTCTTCTGCCTCTTAACGAACTTTCTTGCCTCCTAATGATTCTTCTCGATGTAAATCCTTAGATGAATTCGCGATCTCAAAATATGTAATATAACCTCAAAATGTGAATAACAGTATAATTTAGTACACAATCTCTCTAATAGTATAATTATTTAATAGTTAATTAATGTACGACAGTTTACAGTACAAAAGCATAAATAAAAAATGGTAAGTATAATATATATCACATTTTATCTACGTATTATTATCTCATTAATAAACACGTTCTGTTTTCTCTCAGGCACGAAATGCAGAGAAGGCGATGTAAGTACAGTTTTTAACACCACCTGTTTCATAAATTTATTATATATTTGTTGCGAGAAATTTTAATCCAACTGTTAACATGCTCGATCAATATTGTGTTGACATCATTGGTCAATTAATATACAATATTAATATTTTTAGGACAACGCTTGCTCGTTGGAGAGCAGCGCAGAACAACGAAGGGACAAGGAAGGAGCAAGAGCGGAGGCCGTACCTGGCTTCAGAATGCAGAGACTTACGCAAGGCGGAGAAGTGGCGAATGCAAATAATTAGGGAGATCGCGAAGAAGGTCGCCCAGATACAAAATGCCGGTCTCGGAGAGTTTCGCATTCGCGATCTAAATGACGAGATTAATAAGCTACTGCGAGAGAAGCGACATTGGGAGGCGCAAATCAAGGAGCTCGGTGGGCCCGATTATTCCAGAGTCGGGCCTCGCATGCTGGATCACGAAGGACGCGAGGTAAAGCTAATAACAGAAAGAGATTTTACAACATTTCCAGAATGTCGAAGAGACTTATCGAGCGTGTCCGATTAAATTACAGGTCCCTGGTAATCGAGGCTACAAATATTTCGGCGCGGCCAAGGAACTGCCGGGCGTCAGGGAACTATTCGAGCAGGAGCCACCGCCGCCACCGCGAAAGACCCGCGCGGAATTGATGAAGGACATCGACGCCGATTATTACGGCTACATGGACGACGACGACGGCATCCTGATACCGCTGGAACAGAAAGCTGAGCAGGAGGCGAGAGAAAAGTGCATCAAGGAATGGATAAATCGTGAGAAGGAGCCGGAGGTCGAGGTCGAGACGACGGCGCAGAAAATGATTCCTTCGCAGCAGGACATTCAGGAGGCCTTGCTGGTCAGAAAGAAGAAAGAGCTGCTGGAAAAGTACGGGCTAGAATGAACGGCCCTCGGGTCGGCGTTGCGTGTATAAATACAGAACTGAAATGTCATCATTGCGATATTAACTATTGATAAATTTATTGTGTTAGTTTAATTATATATTAGAATACATTTTTATAAAACGCGATGAATATAATTATTATTAATTCATAAGCACGTAATAACATTGATTAAGATAATTAGTTTGTGCAGTAGACATTCAAACTTGAATGCTTATCAAGAGAAACGGGTGCCGTAGATGAAAATATACATAAAAATTCAAGGGTAGTCTGTTTATAATCTTCGCGATATCCGATACCTCCTCTCTCGTCATTTTGTCTCGTCTTCTGCAAGAATAGGCAAAGTGCCTCCGTCCGTAATAAAATTGAATAACGGAGTGGACACGGTGTATGCTGTCGTTATTCTGTAAGAAAATCCAGAATATCGCACGCCCTCCCATTTTCGCTAATGCGTCACTGGAGTATCGCAAAGTGCATTTCTCAATTTGACCTTGGCTCTCTTATCCTCTCGGCAAGCATCTATTAACAAAGAATTCCTATCTAATCCTGCAACATGATCATAAAATTCTAGAGTAGATTAAAGAAACAAGAAAAATAGAATTACTTCTCGTATCACACATGAGCTTATGAAAGTTGCGCTTTATCCGAAACAATTTCCGTCTCGGTTGAAAACGTTAAATAAAAAAGAAAACAGGTACAAGTTTTAACGACGTACTAACAGGTACTTAACGAGTTTGTTACGGCCCACTTTTTGTCTGAATCATTGATCTCTGAAATACAAGAGGAACGCAAAAATGACTTTTCTTTAAAAAAAAAAAAAAACCTTTTCGTGAAAATTCATCCGTTTATATGGTCTCAGAGCGTGGGGTGAAAATGTAAAACAGGTCTGGTCGTTTTCCTACATATCCAGCGCCTCGTCACGCAAAGTGAAAAACGTGTGGTAAGATTAACGTTATCATAATTACGTTACACTTGAAAGAGTAAAAGACCTAAAAGTTAAAAAACTACTCGCTAATTTAACGTATGTCACTCGGGTGCTGACTCGAATTCTTGGAATTCCCTAATTCCAGTTCGTGTTTATAGAAAACGAATGATATAATCTTCAAATTGGGAGATTGATATATCGCTACGTCGTTAATTGATTTAAATATTTTAACACTCCTCTCCTCTTTAGCATCGTGCCGTTTATAAACAGACTGTACATTATTACGATAATATCGCTAGGACTCAGAAGTACTCTCTAACAGTATCAGCTAATGATGCACGAAACCAATCGTGCCGTGTGTATAACTTATACATATGATATTCACATGCCACTCACGTACCCACACGCGCGCACATACACACATTTAACGCTAAATAGGGCTGCTTTAACCCATTCTACACTCATATAGCTGTAGTATACTTTAAACATCTTGAGGAAATCTTTCCCATTTAGCCCGTTTTTTTTATGCTATAGAAAATATATAGGAAATTCTTTTTCAGAAAAATAATGACGCTGTCAAAAATATTAACGTCCAGTTATACAGATTGAAAAAAAGAGTCCAAAACTTTGGAGGTAAAAAAGTAAAAATGTTGAATCAATATAGATAAAACGTTAACTTAAATTATTACGAAGTGATGGACAATCTGCTAAAAAAAAAAAATACATGGTTTCGTACAAAAATACAAGCGAGTTGTCTGTATTACCAAAATAGAAATCATTTTACTGATATAATTAATTTTTTGGATTATAACGATCATTCTTTGTTTCCCTTAGTCTTTATCTTTTAAATTTGGGACTCTTTTTCAAAATCTTGTACAAATTATTTCTGAACATACAACAAGATGCAAATACCATTCATCTTGATATTCTCTTTATATATCTCATCACAAATTAAATTTACCTGCAAACAGGCAATTAAATTTCAATAAAAATATATATCTTATTCTGAATTGCTCCATAATATATCATATCCATTGTAATCGGAGGTGGAGACATATTTTGTATGTTTTCTCGTGAGAAAAAAATCTACTACTTCAAATTAATCAAAGGCTCCACAAATGAAAGATAACTCATTAGAGTCTAAAACGCTGCTACGTTTAGGATGCTCTAAATTCTCGTTCTTAAGATGCTTTAAATTCTCGTTTGCAACATCTAGCGCATATATTGCACGTAAAAAGAGAGCACGCGTTGTACGAATAAAAACAATTCTTCGTGTCCTAAAGGAGATTTCTGAGTCCCCGCAATTATTTTATTTCCCTAAATGACAAAATAGTTCGAGCATGGATCAATATGTAATCATGATGAAAATTTACTACTAGAGGCTTGAAAAAGTCAAGCGTTAAATGATTCACAGCATCTGTTTGTCCATTAATCAGTCGCGCTGGCTTTGTCCACTGTTCTAGGGGTCCCCTAACAATCCTTTGGTCTAAGGCTACTTTCCACGTTATTTCTATGCTCCTCTATATCTTAATGACAGTATCAAATCACTAATCACGCTTGGCAGATAATTGAGAAAGCTTGTGCAGTTTTCAAGACATGAGACATGAAGAATTAATCAAAACAAGATTAGAGCACTTACCAAGTTAATATGCGTTCATAAACCAAACTATATTCGCGCATGAATTACATCATTTAAATAATCATAAATATAAAATGCTCATAAAATTATATTTAGTTTATAAACTAAACGAAGCTCCATAAAAGCAACTTGACCTTATTTTTCATTTAATTTCAAGTAGATACTAAAATATGTCTTCAATATAACACATCTAATTGTAAGATAATTAATAATTAAAGATTATAAAGATATGAAAAGAACAAAGCTCAATTGTTTGTTGAAAGAAGTGCGATTTAGTCGAAAAATCTGTGAAAAAGAAAAGAATAATAAAATTTGTATGAATAGTTTTTCAATATTTTGTACATTTTTATATTAAATCAATTTCTCTCCCGTAATCTAACTTGGGCGTAAATTTATCGCGCCTTTAATCTTTATCCGCTACTTCTGCGTGTTCTCTAATACAGCTATTGACACGGTGCGGAACCCCTTGCTCAAAAATTCTAATATTAATGCATAGATTATGCCACATCCCTACCATACTCGTGTTCGTGTATGTTTCTATTTCAGTTATAATATATCGACTCTACAATCACATTTGCGTTTACGAAAGTGCGCTTTGCGAGTCATTGTGCGTCATTGAATTGTCAAACTGTTGGTCTCGTGTTCCATCTCGTGTTTCGAGAGGTCTCGCTGAACCGTCACCGCCGTCACGTCGCGGCGACAATTGCCGGCCCCACGCATGTTATCAATCCATTCTCGAACCATCTCAAGACACCAATGCCCGTGTCCTAATCTTATCTTACTGTTACGATCTGCTGCTAATCCATCCAAATTCACTTTTCTCAGGCATGCTTGAAGGGAACGCGGGACACCTGTTGTATAACGTATAGAGTTAAAAAACCAAACTGAGTCATCGATAAAAAAAATCCATGTACAGCATGTACCAAACGTTCACGTAGCCATCCTCGTCCACAATAAAATCAGCTTTTTCTACAATAATCCCAAATTTATGGACTGTATAATTTTGCAGTACAATAAATTTTGATTATCTATAAGCCTCTCAATGACCGTTGGCTAATTTATTAAAAATTTAGCAGTAATAAATTTCATTTTTTTAAAGAATGCATAAACTCGATGACCAATCTTGACGTTTAGATACCATATAATTTTAATCTTAAGCTCAAGTTATTAACTTAATATTGGACCAAGGACATCATTGATATTTTCCGTTTATTTTAAAATTAATTATCTAACGAGTATCTACGTTTCATTCATGCATGCCCAAGTTGCAATAATACAGTTCAACAAAAACTAACTTTGTCAAACTCGAAAGTAGGAATAATCATTCCCATAATTTTTTCCTCTAAATATATTTATTTTTTACTTTGTCACGTCACAACCTGCCTTAATTTTAAACAAAATTAAGGAATGAAAATTTTCCAACATGTCATAGCACCACAGCAGTAGCATGAAAAAAAGCACTACATCAAAAATTCTCTTTTATAACATTAATTTTAAATTTCTTAAAACTTTAACATGAAAAAAATACAAGAAATGATTATTTTTCTCGAGTCCTTTTTTGTTGAACTGCACAATAAGGCTAAGTATCGACAAGGATAAATTGGATGGTTATATTCAGTGTTAAATGCATGCGAGAACACGGGCTCGATATTCGCCACATTGATTCATATGAACAAACACAAGCAGATCGGATATCAGGATCGAATATACAATTATATACGATACGGTAAGATGGATTAATATCAACACAATGACGGAAATAGCGGTAATGATTTGAAAAACAACGATATCGTTGACACATATGCTGTGCTCTAATGAGCAATATTCGTTCAATATTACAGAAATAACATTGACATTGGAATATTCAATTCCTTGACGGAGAAAAAAATTAATTTTTTCGACAATCTTAGTAGTTTAGGATTTAAATTGTAAATTTACATAGTAGTAGCGATTATAAACCTTTAGTCAATTCAATAAAAATGTGAGTTTATTGTAATATTTTATTTGAAATTTAGTAGAAGAAGAGAGAGAAAAGAACTAAAATATTTTAATCCGGAAAATTGAAAATATTCATAATTAAGTAAGAACCTCTTAAAGATAAAATTTATCAAAGATGCTTACTATTTCAATATTGATTAATTCGCATATTCATTAGCTATTGAATAACCGTTATAAGAATGTCAGAGAAACAAAAATCAAAACGTGTTTCAACAATTCCGTTGCTCCACGTAAATGACAGACATGATCGTACAGTAATAAGTCATTGTGTCGATGTTATCCCACCTCAGGGTGGACACACGAATCGTTTTTCCAAATTCTCAAATCAATCTTCCAAACAAGAAACGTTTGCTTCCCAAGGAAACAATGGTGTTTCCTACATTAAAGTATTAACTCTTCTCAGAAATTTTCTATTAAATTTCTGAAGATTCAAGTAACTTTTTTTTAGGCTTCGATACAAATAAAATCGAGTAAGAGAGAGAGCTCGATTTTTTAAGAACATTTTTACTAAATCACAGGAACTTTTGGCTCTTCCTGGAATAGTTTAACAATTATGGGAAAACTCTAATTTTTCTAGAGCACTTCCCGATCCACGCGACAATATCTCTCGGATTCTCAGAGTAGTTTGAAAATGATTAAGGAATCCTAGATCTTCTATCGCGTAACCACCCTGCATCTTAAAATATTACAAAGTCAAGAGACGTAACCATCTGTTTTTTCGAAATGACGTCGCTCGGATTCGCATTTGAATTCTGCTTACATTTCACGACGATCCTCCGTTTAGCGTGACGCGCGGCATAAAAAGGGTGAAAGGCACAAAGTAAAAAATAAACGATTCAGATTGGCTCAGGCACATGTCGAGTCGAAGAGCATCGTACCATGCGACAGGACAGGTACGACGATTGGGCCGGAACGTCGATAAACGCCGGGACAACGATTGCGCGATCGTCGGGACCCTCAACATCGAAGACTAGCCACACTGCTCCCATCAGCGTATCAAAAAGGAAATGTACTTGGTACATTTAGACAAGAGTTTGTAACTCAGAGTTTACAGTATTCCAAACAGAGCATCCGAACAAAACAAAAGCCCTGAAAAGTTTCTGAAGGGCTTAAAATTCGTTTGAGAGTCAGGGGGCATCTTTCGAGAATACTTAGAATGCCACTTAGACATTGGTACTTGTCCAACAGAGCTCTGAAACATTAAGACATCTCTGGAACTTTACGGTTGTTACATCATACTTGTAATTTGTTTTATTTTGACATAAAAGTTGGAATGTCTATTTACGATGTCATTTGGACACTTGTATTGTTCGGGCTCTGACTTGGGATTGACAGACCGATTGGAATATTGACTTCCGTTCTTCAACCAGGCAGTACACAGTGTGTCTCCGTGAGATAAGGAGAAAGAATTGAAATCTCTCTCGAGATAAGCCTGCCGCGAGCAATTGTCCTTCTCTAGAAACGCCCATCTGTTTCCCGTGTACCCTTCAGCGAGTACCGGTTAAATCGTTTCGCGCTCGGATAGTCGCATCAAGAATGAATCCATGAGAGGCACTCACACGAAGACACCTCAAGGACGCAGTAGCGAGTGCCAGCGTTGCACCTGCATCGGTTGCCTCGCCGTTCGCATATCGTTCCAATGCTGCAGCTCCTCGGACCCGGAGCTGTTCAGACCCAGAGAGAGCCAACCGATCATCTCCCGCCCCTTTCTGCCCATTCCGCCTCGCCGACGGTTGTATATAGAAAGGAAGAGCGTCACGTCTCCCAATTGGAACAACGCGATCTGTGTATTCAAGAATGAAATATCACATTAGATTTTAAATACCATAACGAAACTTTCCTTAATCCTTTAACTGCGAAATGCACGTCCTATGAAAGTGATCTTGCAAAGGTTGACTTGCAATGTATTTATTATATATCTTCGATAAAGAAATAATTTGATTTTTATTTAGTGCGCCGCAGCTAAAGGATTAGGAAATGAAGAGAAGGAAATGAAGTGACTTGATAAAAGTTACCTGAAATATAAAAGTCTCCTTATAGAGAGGGTTTGGTTGGGCACGTTTTAAACCGGTCTTAGACCGGCCCATTTCGTGATTGTTGCTATCAATAAGAGCCAACTTGACGTATGTATCGGGAGGTTTCGTGTCGTTCCCGCCACCCCCGCGGAAATGGGAACCCTTGATTATTTCGACCGATAAACGACCCGTCGTGCCATTGTATGCCAAACCGATTAGAATCTCGGCGACACTACCTCCCTTCATGCTGCTGCCGTAAGGTGGTATAGCGGGAGAGGCATACGACTGGACCGATTGTTGGGATCCCGTGGAATCGCTGCGAGTTAAACTGCTGGTGGTTCCCCAGTCCTGTGCCTACAAAGTGTAATACAATTTCCATCCTATTTTGGCAACTATTTCCATACTATTCCGGCACATATTACGTCTATTACACATTATTGGTTACTCAAACATATCAATCAAATCTATTTTTCGAATAATTTACCGAGGAAGAAAGCGGTGGTTGAAGAGTTAACCAGAGAGTAGTTTCTAACTGGAGATTAATGTGATCGAAGGATACTCTGGCTTCACCCAACAATCTTTCCCGACGCATCATTCGGCCACCCCACAGATACACTCTGAGTCGTATTCCCATTGCGTTTACATCCTCCGGATTTACACGAGGAAGTAAGAAGCTCTCCATGTATTGCGGAGATGTCCCTTGCCGCACTCGGGTCTTGCGTCTTTGTTTCTTTGATGGCAACAGAACTAATCGTACCTGACTACCACCAATCCCAGGCGGATAATTTCTCCCTTGTAACACGTGGACCTGTAACCAGAGGAAAATAATCCATGTTGCTGACAGTCATATAATTAAATAATTTAAACCGAATACAAAATAAGAAATGACATAATTTTTTTTAATTTTACAGAAAATAAATATCCAAAAATAATTAAACAGATTATAATTATAAAAAAGTGGAATTAGATAATAATTATACGAACTGTCATCTCACGCATTGGGGCATCATATAGGAAAGCGACTTCCAAACTACCGATTTCTTCGGTAGCCACCGTGCCCATCGTTGTAATGACGTCATTGGTCGTCGAGTCATTTTGTTCAACTTGTATCTCCTGCTCTCTATTATCAAGTATAATGCTAGAAGCCCCAACTTCCACCACGCACTAAAACAAATGAAACAAAATAATATTAAATGCAAATCTTATGTTTGATTCATAGATTTCTTTCTCGAACTTCTTTAAAATCTATCTGAAATGTAATTGAGAAATCACCTGTTGTTGATCTGCTGGAGAATGTTCCTCGGTGCAACTACTGGAGGTGGTCCCAGCATCTACAAAAAATAATTAAAGTTCTAGTTAAATTTTAAATTCTAAATAAATACAATTGTAAAACAATTCTATAGTATGACATATATATTTATTAATGAATATATTACACAAATATGTGTTATAATTCTAATTAAATTCGAATTTTATTTTGTTGCTTTACTTACCTAGGATAGTTGGTCCGTCCTCCGCTTGGATAGTCAACGTATCCGGTGGAGGATGCGACCGCGAGTTTAATCGTCGGAGAGCGTCTTCCTCTGAATCGGAGCTGGTTTCTGGATCCGAATAGGAGAATGCTTTCCCTACAAGGCAAAATTGTATCGATTATTATGAATTATTCATACCGCGGGGAAAACCGCGAATATATAAATTATTACAAAAATTCAATCAGGAATTTAGCATAATGAAACGACCGGTCAATCGTGACTTTGATTCATCTCACTGATTTGACAAATTTGAAATTGTTTCGCAGATCGTGACGGGGTAAAATTTAAAGAAATTTGAGAATCCGGAATGAAAGTTTGCGAGGAGAGCAGGACGGAAAATTGGAATATAAACTAAAATCATATACCTATGTTTTTCGAGATTTGAGATGTGGAGCTGTTGGTGGACTCACAGAGGGGCACACAGACTCCGCCGAAGAGCGCGGTTGACGAAGGCGGCGTGAAGCACCACTTCCGGGATAGGTAAAGGAAGAGAGCTAGCAGGAGTACTACGAAACCGGCAACGGCACCCAAAACTGCAGTCGCTTCCACAGGTACTGAAACGATCCCCGTCAGATTAACGTAATGTTCAGAAATATACTATTTTTTGTAAAACTTCTTTAAAAGATTTGCAAAACTTCTTAACAAATGCATAAGTTTTTACAAGTTTAATATCTCGCATTTGATTTTTTCTTGCGAAAAAATGTCAATTATTGCGTTACAGCTCTTTCATCATGTTTTCTTGTCCTCTCATGAAATTTTTTTACAAATTTACGATAAATTATTAATGCTAAATGGCGCTTCGTAACGTTTAGCACAGTGCTAACAAGATGAAAACTTCTATTCCATTAATGCGATCAAGTTTACTCGCTTTGTCCTTCCAGCGCCATTGATTATTTCCTTCATTCTTTTATAATGACCACTCCTGTGTTAAAGCCAAAAAACCAATAAGACTTGTATAACGACCGTTCAATTTCTTCTCTAAACCTATATAAATAATGTACAAAATAAAAACTATCTAAATAATTATATGCTTTTATTATAAGACATCATGCATACTTGTCTAATAAGAAATACGTATTAATTAATATATGCTAAAACAGTATACTTTTCATTTACTTTTGAATGTAGAATACTATCGTTTTATCGCATGCAATTAATTAACTTAATTAATGTGTAACATCAAGATTAGAACTTTGCTCTGTACATATTGCAGGATAGAAACGCAGAATATATATATATGCTTCCATTTATTACACAATCATAAATGATATCAAAATAATATGGAAAGTACGATTAATTTTAAAACATATAAAACTTTTGTTTGACCATATAGACAGCGTATAATATTTTCAGTAATTATATTATTGTTATTGCGATTATTATAATTTCAATTATTACATTTTATTTTATTATCAATTTAATTATTACATTTATTATTTCAATTGAAAAACGTTCTGCACAGAACGTAACAAGTAACAAACAAGAGAAGAAGGCAAAAGAATGGACAAAGAATTAAAAAAAAAGTGGACGAAATAATGCGAAATAATAAAATAAATTAAAATAGAATATAAGTCAAATTTAGATAAAGTAGAACACGAAACGTAGATCTCAATCTCTCTCGCGCAGGTTTACCGCTTCTCAGAAAATTAATTATAAAAATCGAAGAAGCATCGATATATATTCCCGTCCTCTTGAACTTGGATTTTCTCCGCCGCTATAGTTATCGGTTGTATCGTCACTGTCATATCGAACGCCGCGTTAACGCGGCGGCGACATATTACGCGCCGTATAATGACCTGGAATAATTTATTATCGCTCCAGTTGTGACAGACTGCCTTGTGATACGGAATTGCGCAGCGTCGCACGCGCGTTTCCGCGGAAAAAGAAAAAGGGATAAAATCGTCTCTCTTCCCTCCCCCCCCCCTCCCCCTGACAATTTTATAATCAATCCATTCGTCCCGACGTGCGATCACACCCCTTGGAAAAATCCTCGCATCCCCCGCGCCGCAATGTAACGTGCACGTCTCGGGGAAAATCCGAGAAAATTCCGCTTGCGCAATGCGGAGAGAGAGATCGCAAGGCTCTCTCACTCTCTCCCTCTCACTCCAGGTCGCCGCTGCAATCGGCGATTTAATCCTCCTTGTAATCCCGCAAGTCGAGCGTGAAGGCTGGAAGGATAATCCAGGTGGAAGTTAACAATATCGATTCCGAGGCCCGCGTGTCGCCGCGTCTTAAAACGAAAACAGAGGGGAGAGAGGGAAGAGCGCTACCCGCGGGGTAGTTCCGTGCGAAACGGGGGGAGGGTCTTTCAATTTCTCGCAATTATTTGCCATCCACGTCGTCGTCGCCCGTCGGCGACGACGGACGCCGTCGTCCCCGCTTCCGCCGCGCGGAAGAGAACTCGGCGGGTCGTGGGGTCTTAGGGGTCGCCCGGGGTGCCGTCCGTCCGGCCGGGATAGTGGACTTACCCGCTAAGAAGTGGTCTGATCCAGCCAGAATCATGCTCGTCCACGGTGTCACGTTAAAGAGCTTCCTTACGTGGCTCGGCGGCGCGGCCGGGGTTGCCTCTCGCGGAATAGCGAATGCATCATCCGCCGTCGACAGGTCGCCGTCGGCGGGTCCTCACCCGTCACAGGTCGCGTCGGTGGGCGAGCAGCGCGGCCAGGCTAGGCTTCGGGCCAGCCGCACAATAATACGTGGGCGGGGGTGTACACACGGGGCACTCTGTTGCTCGGTGCCCGACGCGCGACGCGCCGTGCGCCTGCTGCGCCGCGACCCGCCGTGCGCGCCTGCGCGCCGGGCGCGCGCGAGCCACCCCGCGGGCACGCGACGATCCGCGGACGGACGGACGTTGGACGGACGGACGGAGTTGAGGGATGCGGCGACTTCGATCTGATTCCAATTAGCGATTAATCCGACCGGCGAAACCTGCTGGTGGAAATTTCCAATTAGGAACAATCGTTGTATTATTGTGATTTTAACAAATGTAACGAATTATTGTGTAATATATAATTGTAATTGTAATGGAAAATCCACCGTAAATGCAAAAATCGAAGAAAATGCAAAATTTGTCAGATTACTTCTGTAATTAGCGGTTTGGTTATATTTTATAATATGGTTGTACAATTATAATTATATAATTGTATATTAATTGTACACCATTTAGATATTGTAATTTTAATTATATTCGCGTAATTGTCACCAGTATTCTAATTTTCTTGCTCGACACTTGACACGCTCGACTTCAATTTGCAACTCCTGATATTTTTTTTTTCGATCGTCGCCTAAGTAAAATTTAATTTGTTTGACACGGCGCCCTATATTTAATTCTTCTTCTTAAATAATTACGTATTAATATTTTAAAGCCTCTCTACTCAAGTAGACGCAATTGCTTCAGATTCATAAAAGCATTCATGTCGCGATGAATAGTGATGAGTAGCGGGAGTTTGTGTGACGTCTGTTACCGCGAACCTAACCTCAAAAATAAAGTTCCGTCGCAAGCGTGAAGAAGACACGCGCATATTCCGTGCATGACATTAAATAATTCAGTACGCGACGTTTCATGGATTATTACAGACGTTTTACGGAAAACATGATGCATAACGTTGCGCTTCATTGAAATCAAATTGGCAGTGAATATTTCCAGGCGCGACAGTGGTAAATTTCTACAGATTTATACTCGATGACTTAGAATAGAAAATTCTGTAAAAATAATATAATCCTCTTAAAATTAAGCGACAAACAGTATTACGAACAATATATTCCTTTATTCATCTTCTAAGAAAATATACTTTATATGTATCAAATAACATTATTTATAGATGTAATGTTTTCTTTGTTGTTTTTTTATGCAGGAACAAATAATTATGAATTGCTTCACTGTTTCACGGTTCGGACACTATGCAGCTCTGAATAAGAGTCTAATAGAGCATTGTTTTAGAAGGTATCTACCCATGTGCCAAGCTAGATTCTACGTTCCATCAAATGAAAATCAATACAGGCAGCGCACAAATGGTGCGAATGGGCGAATGCGAAAGAAAGCACTGCGATTACGTATAGTGCAAAATTTTAAGCGTACTAGAAGAAAAGTGGAGGAGATCATTGAGAGGGAAAACATTTGGACGATACCCAACTTGCTTTGCATGGGTCGAATAGTAACATCGCCGTTCTTGAGCTATTTAGTTCTTTCCCAAGATTATCAGGTGTGATATAATACTCCGACAATGATACATTTCAAATAAATGAATAAATAACTGAGGATTGTCGGTAATGAAATTAACAAAAATAAAAAAGTGGGCTTTAAATGTACAATGGGGTTAACAGTGCACAACTTAATAAATTAATTTTAATTACTAATAAGGTTTTAATTACTAATATAGTTAATAAAAGCTGAACATTCAATTTACAATTATGTACCTTATTAGTAATTAAAAATAGTTGCAACAATAACTTGTGCACTGCTGACCGCGTTGTATTCTCAACTCAAAGCTTATTATACATTAAGCGGTCTTAAAAAATATCTGTAAAAATATCCGTACCATGGCGCAGATAGCGCTATGGCTGCTCGCGTTTGCAGGACTGAGCGATTTGGCGGACGGATGGATCGCACGCACCTGGACGTCTCAGGCCTCGAAACTCGGAAGCTTCCTGGACCCGGTCGCCGACAAGCTGCTCGTCGGGACGCTGTTCCTCTCCCTAGCGTGGGTCGGCCTGATGCCGATTCCGCTCACTTGCCTCGTCGTGTCGCGCGACGTCATGCTCGTAACCGCCGCATCTTACATTAGATACCGTTCCTTACCTCCACCGGTATATATTGCATTAATCCTGTTAATTCTGTTACCCGTCGTTTGCCCGAACAACAGATTAATCTCGACGCGACGTTGATTTCAGAAAACCTTAGCGAGATACTTCGATCCCACGCATGCCACTGTGCAACTGGCGCCGACTCTAACGAGCAAGCTGAACACCGGCGTCCAGTTGTCCCTGGTGGCTGGAATGCTGGCCGCCCCGGTTTTCCATTTCGTAGACCATCCGATTTTGCAGTGTCTGTGTTACATAACGGCGATCACAACGGTTGCAGGAGGGGTCAGTTATCTGTTGTCGAAGGATACGTATAAATTGTTGAGGAAGAAGAAACCTCTAACGAAAACATCACCTTAGACTGTACATTATATATGTATATAATATTATCCTTCAGATTTTTATTTAGTTTCTATGGTGTATATTACTTCATTTTGTACTATTATATCTACTATCTTGTACAGAGATTAGAATAGTCCTTTCTTAACTTTGAAACCTTTTTCGAAAAAGGTACTCCTCTACAAGATCCTATATATATATATATATATATATACATAAAATTTTGTAAAATATAAACTCGATATTCCTATTATTAAAAAAATGGCTTTGGATTGTTGCAGAAAATGATGCTGTGTCCTCTAAAGTCTATTTTTGTATAAAGTTTCCCAAGTATCTTAATCTATTCTCTAAGTCTACAGCAATTTAGTGCAAAGGAAATCTTTTAATGAATTTGATTATTTGCTTTGATTATTGCTCCACATGACATTGTTTAATGGTAATAATCTAATATAAATATTATGTCCATTTCTATCGAGATAGATTAATTTTAATGTCGATTTAATTTATTTTTTTATCTTTTTCTAGTTTTAAAAATTAGAAATTTGGATTACTCCTTGAATTTTGCATTGACACTTAAAAATCTATAATAAATAAAAATATGATCTATACTTTGCAATTCAGCCATTAACCACGTGAGGTCTCCAAGATCAATTTGGGGTTAATCCGTCTTGTTTTCTCTCTCAATTCTATGTAGTTTTCTAAAATTATAAATAGAAAAATTATCTCACGCTGTACAGACACTGTATATATTCAAAGTGTAACATAATTTATAATGCAATGAGAAATTAATTTGGAATGTGAACGGAAAGGAAATAGAAGATAACCTAACCTACAGTCCCCACAATCTCAAATATGAACATGCGAATCTTCAGTAGGATATTGACAGACCTCGCGGTCGGCAGAAGAAAATTGCACACGACTCCGAGTCTGTCATGCTTTCTTCAACGAGACCGAAAGGCGGGTTACAAAAGGATATACGACAAACCACCGCCGCCGGAACAGTTGAGCATTCTTGGTAGAATAACTGAAGGATATCGACAGTTCAAGGAAGAGTTTGGCATTCTAATGGAAGAGGTGAAGGAAACATTGAGGATGGATCCTATTTTTATATACAGACCGGACGAAGTCGACGTTGTGTGGCGATTTAACGGGGATCCAAAGTCGTTGGATCAGTGGGTCATCACTTGTGACAGTGACTACAACGAAGGTTTTTCAACGGCCAAGTAAGAGTTTAAATTATATGCATATATATACAATAATACGTAAAATATATATAATATTACATATTTTTACATATAGTATATTTCTCAACTGTTACACATTTACCATTTCTTACCATTTCCTCCTTTTCAGACTAGAGATGTCTCCTACTGGCACTGGTGTATTTTCCGGCGTGCTAAACACTCGCTTGCCCAAGGACGGAAGAATAAAGTACGCCGGCTACTGCAATATTAACAGTGTACCTAAACGAAAGTCTTTCAAGCGTGAGGTTTACCACGACTGGACAAACTATACCCACCTCGTCCTTCGTGTCAGGGGAGACGGCAGATGCTACGTGCTGAATATCGCTACCAGAGGCATATTCGATTTGACTTGGAACGACGTTTACCACTACGTGCTCTATACAAGAGGCGGACCTTACTGGCAGTACGTCAGGGTGCCGTTCTCGAAGTTCATATTTTCGAGTAAAGGCAGGTTGCAGGATAAACAGACGCCAATCGGGCTAAATGAGATTTCGAATTTCGGCATATCGCTGGCGGATGACGTTTCCGGCCATTTCAGATTAGAAATCGATTATATCGGTTTGGAGTATGACCCATTCCATAACGAAGAGTTTGCTTATGAAACTTACGGTGTTGGAGAAGTCCGATTTTAGTATGTATATGTAAAATAAAAATGTAACTTTAGTGTTACGCTCTGTGCAGAGATGAGATAGCGGAAAGAGGAGTATACATTGTACAGTATGTGAATAATAAAATTGTATCTAATTTATTTAGCAAGTCTAAAAGGGTTGAAGGCGAAACTTTGCCATCGTATTTATTTATTTCCGAAGAAAAGTAAAATGTAATATTAAAATTTTAACACGTTGTTTGACTTTTTCTCCTGGATATCTCTCCAATTTATATTTAAAAAAAAGTTTGGATAGACTTTTATAAAATATAAATTATAACGAGATATATAATAGATTAAATCAATCAAATATTCTCATTGAATAAAAATATAATAATAAATTAATTAATTAATAATAAGAACATTGAATTTTCAGTTTTCTCATACTTGATTTTTCATTACTTGTATAAAAAAGATGAGAACGCAGCTGTAAAAAAAATAAAAAAATAATAAAAAGGATTAACCATCCCTTGTGGGGATCGAACCCACGACCTTTGGATTAGAAGTCCAACGCGCTATCCTCTGCGCCAAAGGGACTTGGTAGTTTTCCTTGAAATAAAAAGTAATATAGGGTCATTAATTTATTATGACAAAAAAATGATTAATTTTCATATGTTATCTCGCTATTTTATTTTCGGAATCTTTCATGAACGGTAAAAATTCTTTTAAAGAGTAAAGCATATATTTTTTTCATGAGATCGAGAAGTTCAAGAAGCATAGAAAAAGTAAAAGATTGATATTATTGTAAAAAGCAACATAATATTTATTACAATTATATATTGATTGACAAGTTTCAAGTACTGCATTAATTGAGTAACACAATGAAAGAAAAATTAACAGAAAAATTATTCTAATAATTACTTCCTGTTATTTCAAGTTTCCCAGTAATTAAGTTTCTTCATAATCTTATTAGATATACAAATCGATTGAATAACAATATTGCGATTTTAAAAACGATAATTTGCAATAATTTAAAAAAAATAGCTAAATTTTTATTTATTTCATGCAAGATCTCTGTAAGCGCGTGATATTAAATAATATTCTTGGTACATCTTTAGACTATTAAATGTACATTTAATATTCTAATATCAAATATAATACTACATTTAATATTCTAATATCTAATATAATAATGTACATTTAATATTCCAATATCAAATAATATTACGCGCTTATAGGGATATAATTTACTTACTTTATTAGAAAAATCGAAAAAAAATTTTTTTTTTTTTCATAAAAAGTACAAGTGCGTATTAAATTCTTTCAATAGAATCATAATTTTCTTTTTGTAATACGGCAGGTTACAGTGTGATGATTGTGTATGGTTTCTTAAACGGTAGCGTAAAAACTTTCTTATAAATCTCTTTTCTAAAGTCTACAGAGAACTTTCTCTAAAGTTACATCCAAGTGGGCAATGTAAAAGACTCTTTGTGTTTGTGAAAACTTTTAGTTGCTGTTGCTAGTTTAAAAGCAGTGCCAATGCTATCATTACGGAGGATGCGGAGTTTGCTGAATCTGTGAAGAAAAGAATGTGTGTTGTACATGCATGTGAGCCAAAGCCTAAATAGAAAAATTAAAAATAAGACAAAAATAATATAACACAATCAAAACTAATGATTTTAAAACAATAAAAATTTGTACTTTAAGATTTCCAGTTTAACTATATCAATTCTATACAAATTTTCCGAAAATTAAAAACTGATATGAATATCACATTATAGAATATAATTAATTAAAAGTATATTCGATGTAAGAAGTCCAGATAAATTGCTTGATAACTTCTCGATCGAGAAGTTGCCACAATAATAGATTTTTTGTATTTGGCATCGAGATGCTATCTCGATGAGATAACATCTCGATGCCAATACAAAATTAATTGCAAAATTACCTGTTTAACCGCCGTTCAAAAATCTACGAGGATACATCTCTCAGAGAGATTATTCTGTACAGATTTCGTGCCCGAAGCACAAATTAATATATTTGATATTTTAAATGAATATTTTAATACATTTTAAAACGGTATCATTAAATAAAACATATACATTGTAATTATACATACCGTGCGCGCATATATTTTAATTAAAAGTGGAAAATTAATAACAAAAGAGTCGTGGAATTGAATGGCAACGCAGCTCCCGTATCATAATTTTTTACTCGCGATTTCAATTCATTCAGTCAGCGATCAGACGATCGGGGCCAAAAATACCCTCCGGCGGCTTCGTTTTCCTGCCAATTGAAAAAAAAAAAGCAGTAGCAACAACAATAACAACAGCAATAGCAATAATAACAACAACAACAATTCATTCTCCAGAGAACACGTCGATAAGCGGCCGCGCCGCTGTTGCGGTGTCCCGACGCCGCCGCCGCTCGTCGTCGGCGTCGCGTATTGACCGTGGGGATAACGATAATTGTATTGTCGCGCCGCCGCGCGTCGACGACGACTACACGACGGACGGGCGAAATCAGCGTGAGCGTAATAATCGTAATGCGCGACAATAGGCGACGCACAAAGGGAATTAGACACCCATATACACGCGGAAGCCGCGCCGCGTTCGCGCGCGCGTTGGCGTCCGCGCCGCCCGCGCCGCGCACGCCACCCACCGCGCGCCACCGGCCTCTCGCCGCGGGTTGGCTCCCGCGCTAATTGCATCGATCCCCGGCCGCCGCCCGATTGGTCCCGGCGCCCAGAATCCGC
>VBVQ01001826.1:0-30329 GCA_011636635.1 Tetramorium simillimum | reverse complement strand
GTTACGAGAAGCTCGATATTAAGGACGACTGATTAAAATTGAAATAGAAATAGTGGAAGCTTTTAACTAGGTTAATACATTTTTGTCAGATAAAAATTTTGGCTTAAACCGTAAAGTTACAATTATAATTCGGTTTACGTAGAAAAATTCAAAGTCTAGACACATGTATAACAGTTTTGACAGTTTAGGTTATCGAAAAGATTTAAAAAATTACAATTTTTTAAAATCTTAAATCTTAAAATGTAATAATAATGAGAAATAACCCGCGCAAACCGCGCATTCCACTACCACTTTAAAAAAATGTGATATTTAATTAAATTTTATGTTCTGTCAGAGCAATTCATCAGAAAAATTCAATTATTATTTATGCAAGTATAATTAAAACAGTCAAATTGCGACAACACACATGCGTGTGTGGAAATTTTTAATAATTAAGTAGAGAAAGCGATCAAAGAAAGAGAGAAATAGAGAGAGAGAGATGATAATGACATGTAATCAGACGTGAAGGACATATCGAAAAAGTTCTTCATTTTATTAGTATGCGTATATAGTCTAGTTATGTAACGTAATGTACTAGTTATGTAATTAAATAACATAACTAGATTCGAATTTCGAAACAATCGGCTTTCATTGCATGATGTAAAATAATGATTTCTATCGTTTAAAAAACAATCTTTAAATTGTGTACTTCTCATTTCCTGCATTTTGATCCGATAGCGTTCTCGTCTGCAGATTTTATAAAATCGATAGTAGCTGATTCACGGAAGATCGACGTTTCGCGTACGTGCAAAATGATGAGTGCTGGATGCATGAGTCGAGGAATGACGTCGTTCTCATTTCTAACGAGTCGCTGGAGATTTGATCTTCCTAGCGGAAGCGAGCTCCAATACCGCTTAATGGCCTGGGAGACAGGCGCCATGATGATCTTCATACGGTTGTTTCTTTCTCTCTTGCGAGAGCATAGAAACCCACCCACCCCGCGCATTCACCCTCGTCGAACCGGTGATTTGATTCCGAGGACTCATCTTCTCGATTGGGGGCGCACTAACTTTTCAATCAGCCGTCAACTCCGCGGTTGTGAGAGGGTAAAGCGACAGAGGCCATTCCCCCAGTGAGAGTCTCGGAATCTCTCTGTATCGTGTTATCCAGTGATATAATTACGATTAAAAAATATTTGATCTTAAAGAGTATATATTTTTGTACTTGGACTATAGTGTCTAATTTTAGTGCCGGATTTTGCCTAATAGTATAAATAAAAATAATCGATCAACTATTTTATTTTTGATATTTTTCTCTTAATTATAATAAAACATAATACACCAAAATAAAATGAATTATTTCTAAAAACTGTGTATTAGGCTAAAGAAATAACAAGAGAATATAGAATTGTTCTTCAAAATTTTATGAATTTAAATTTTAGCCACAAGCAATTCATATTTCATATTTAATCAACAATTGTTGTCTTCTTCTTTCATTAATTTGTCTATTTTTCTATCTATTATTGCTCAAAAAATAAAAAAATGATTTCCAAAGAAGAATCTTTAAATGAAAAATGCGATATAAAATATCAATATTCCAAACTAAAAATGTAGCTCATTGATAAAAGTGAATTAATGGGATAGCTTACAACATGACTGCTTTCGTCGCGAAAAACGAGCATGCATGAAAGATATTCTCACGAGACATATGCAATAACACGCCATGAATCGCGGGTGGGTGCATACAGTTACTCGCCGACGGCGTGGGAACCGTGAATATGCGTTCTTAAATGCCGCTCTGAAATTTACACACATTCACGACCCGGCGCCATTAAAGTGGAAATAATGGAAAGAGGTTGCCAAAGGATCCTTTGAACGCTTCGATATTTCTGAATTATGGCACACGATACATCATCTCCATATTCCCATATTAGAAACTGTCAAGGTGTGTCGAAGTATAATTATGCTAAATTATAATGTTTCTCTCTTTGCACGGTAATTGGATAATATTATGCAAGTTTACTTGCTTAAATTTTACATTTTTTAACATATCCATTTTTAATAATTTAAAAATAAGTTTCTTTAATAAGCACTTAATTTTCAAAGTCCCGAAAATGTACTCGCTGTGAACAGATTTACGTAGCTCTATTCGCGCTTGCTGTTCATTGTATTAAAATTGAGCAGCGATCAGCGTGCGTAAAAACGACCAAATTTCGAAGGAAGAATGTAAAGCTTTTACAGAGAAAACCGCAGCGGCGCATAAAAAAAGTGGCATACTCGGCTGAAATCGTCGCAAATGAGACAGGCTGCGAATTCCGCCGGAATTCCTGAACATGGAAATCCGACGAGTACACGTCGATCCGACCACAATATATCGTGTCCGAGGGCCCTCGCGCCCACGGCCGTTTCGAGAGTAGCGACGAAGTTTTGTCGATATCCGCGCACATTCTCCGGCTCTATAACGAATTCCGATACGTCACGCAGGGTTTAATATCGAAATTACGAATATTAACTTGTTTAAAATCATTTATCGCGCGCATTACTCGCTAATAACGTGTCCAACGCTTTGGTGAGTGCGCGTGCAACCGAGAATTCCACGATGCATAATGGACCACAAAATATAACAGAATAATTGTTGAATCACAGAATATCATTTTACGAAACGACGAGAAGAATTTTACGCTTAAAATTCCCAATTTATTACGATCATTTAGAAATTTTCTCAGTTTGATGATACACAGATGTGTCACAGTAGCTATATAAAAGTATACTATATTTATGGTATAGATTTTTTCTGATTAAATAATCTTTATTATTTATTATAAAAATTTCAAAATAAATTTATTAATAATATAAATTTTGTGAAAGAGATTAAACTTTCGTAAGTAGTTTCGTTTTTACGTAAGTAATCATATAACAAAATAATAATATTATAAATTATTTATCTCTTTTTGTCGATAAAATATATATTCTCTTGATAAGTGACAGACAGTAAAATGATGTAGAAAGATGACAATTATTTTCTTTCATCTGGTTAGTTTGATAAGAGCGGGAATTGTTACGACAAACTAAGAAATGGACGAAATGGCTTACGGAAAAATAGGATGATTGCTTCAACCGTGGCCAAGGGGTAGGAAAATGGCAAGCGCGCCGACAACGAAAGTACGACGACAACGATTATTTCACTTTCTCAGCAAATGGCACATAAACATAGCCGCAGGGTGCGGAGGAAGGGTCGACAACGGATACGGCAAGCAACTCGAGTTAACCAACCGAATAGAAGTATGATTTATAAGAAGGAGGAGGTTACCGCATGGAAAAACGAGAGTTCTTGCAGTTCGTAAGGCACCAGGAATATCAACCTTAGAAAATTGTACCAGCGTCTGTTGCACAGTTGCATCGTTTAATAAAATAAGTAGAAATAATTCAAATGCCTCAGCAGCAAATTACTCTCTTTTAATAATAATAATGAGAAGTTTCTTTTCTTTTATATAAATAATCCTGTACTTTTTTCTATATAAATAATATATAATTATTTATATAGAAAAAAGTACAGGAAATAAATCTTTTTTCAAGCATTTCTCAACTTGTTCGATAACTAATTTTTCTTTAAAATTTTTATATATCAATGCCTTTTTCTCGTAAAATATTCTTAATCGTTGTATGATTATTATATTTTTTTTTAATTTTGACTTCAAAATAGTTAAAGAAAAATAAAATATCATCAAATGTTATGCCAAAGTGTAGATATCAGACATTTGACAATGCACTATATTTTTATATTTAAGCTTCGTGATCTTCATCGGATATTTATATCGTTATATTTGTATCCTGTTATCAAAGCACTTGCGAAGTTTCCATTTCCGTCTTTATCCGTTCTTCCATCGGAGATGCCACACGACGCAAGGGAGCGCAAAACGCGGTTTGTCGCAAGAGTAACAGTTTCCTAATACACTTAACGATCTTCGTGCTCCTCCGTATCGTTCGCTGTTTCACGGTCATTTCTCTCCGACCCTGAAATTAGTGGGGCGGAAAGATACGCGAATCTCGGATATATTCCCGGCGAGTGGCGGGCAACCGCCCAAAACACTCCCGCCACCGTTACGGAAGTAAGAGGAGTTCCAGAGGTGGAAAGCGAGAGAGGATTTACGACCGCTTTGTTCCTCGTCAGACGGTTGGTCGGAAAAGAAGCCGATGCGCAGCCGGATGAGATTGCAACTCGATACACCCGCTTTCGACCCGAGAGACTTCATTAATACGAACGGGTTCGCACGTACGTTGATACGGAGTGGCGGGTTGATACGAGCGATCTCAACGGCAAGAACGCCCGTTTCTCGGTGATAACTGCAAACTCTCTACGCCGTCCACTACACTACTGTAGGAGATTTGTTATGGGGGATATCCTTATCGCCTGGCAACCGTGCGCGTGTAATTATAGAGTTGCAGCGCATCGCATGTACAACACTCGCACATACGTAGCGACAAAGCTCCTTAAGGAATATCTACTTGCGCTTTTCAAGCGAATCAAGCGTAGTTGGATACTGTTAGGAATACACTGCTGTCGTCATAATTAGCTTGCATTGTCACAGTTGTCGAAAGCGTACAAATTAATTTCAATTCCAATAAGATTTTTTAAAAATATAACAAGTATAAAAAAATACAAATAATTATAATAATATAAAACAATAATATAAAAAAATACAAATATAATAATATAATGATATAAAAGAAATTGGTGAATTACAAACTTCTTAAAAAATTTTAGTGATTCAGTATTGTCGTCTTTAATACAAAAAGAATCAATCTTTTGTCGAAGAAAGACTGCCCGACAACTACGACCAATTTCGATTAAGTTTGAAAGAACCTTTCGCGAGCCGCGTTAGGGAGCAATTACAGAGCAGGATTAATTGCGGCCGCATGCCGGGAAAAATAAGTCCATAAATTAACAGCGCTCCACGTCGTGCTTCCTCCTCCCGTTTCTCTCATTTTCGATCCAACCGGAAATCCACCCTATGCCCAATCTTTTCTCTTGACACGGATAACTTATTGCCTCGACAACGCACTATGCATTTCCGAAGCGATTAAGCTGCCACGCGGCTTTTTTTGCATTTTTCTCTCTGCCTCCCCTTTCTCTCTCTCTCTCTCTCTCTCTCTCTCTCTCTCTCTCTCTCTCTCTTCTCCACTCTCGTCGGTATGTCGTTACGATTGCGCGGCGGGAAACTCCAGAAAAGTTTCCCGCGGGAGTTTGTGACACCGGGAGCCGAGACAGCGATTCATTCTTGCCCTGTATCGCGTAATTCGTTTCGCGAGTATAATACCAAACGAACTCCGAGAGACTTCGCCGAAGACGCGGGTATCATCAGAAGTATCCCATTATTGTAACCGTTTCAAATAGACCTTCTATCGGCGTTTACATTCCACCTATTGTAAACTTTAAATTGGATAGCGATCTATTTAATGGAACTGATTGTAAGCAAGGTACAAATTTGCAAATTACACTTTCCCCGAAAATAAACGTAAATGTACCGGAAGAGCGCAAAGGTGTCGCGGGTCCCGAAATCAAGGAGGGCGCACTGTGTTCCGAGCCATTCTTCTCCACTCTTCTTCTCCGCCGCCGTGAGGGGCGAAGGTCCTGGCCATTGGAAAACGCTGACTGGGAAGTAACTGCCCGGCAGTGAGGGACGTCGACGCTTTTTTTATGTGACACAAAGTAGCACTTTACCAAATGACCCGAATCTTTTTAGGGGTGCAAGCGGCGTCGTTGACACTGCACGAAATCGCGCGCGAGAGCAAGATCGGGAATTCGTTTCCTGGAGATTGGGAGCTGCTATAAAGGTTGCGTCGCGCGACACCAAATTCCCCCGTCTTCAAATCTCTCACGTCCCTATTCGCAAATGGACGGCATTAATTTCACAGTTGAAAGTGAATCGCGACTTATTCGTCGATTTGAATGGTTCGAAAACGGCGACAATTCTCGAAAGCCCATTCGATTACATACATCAAGGAATATAAAATAACGAGGCGAAAGAATGCAATTTCCGATAATAAAATTAAAAAAAGATGATAAACTTACCAAAGATGTCGTAAAAAAAACGAAACAAAAAGAGGGATGGCATCGGCGCCTGTAAATCTCGTCGCGTCGGCACTCGCTAAGGGTCTCCACGACGTCGTTAGAAAAACGTGGGGCGGAATCGAGTCAATCTCTGGTGGCAAGTGCACCATTCGTTCCGGCGTGTATACGCGCGTAGGTATGCGCCGCGATATATCCGGTTTATAAATATTAAACCGAGATCACAGAGGGCTCGAGGGTAGGTATCATAACCTTAAGACGCCGAGCTGCGCATTGAGGAGGGGATCATAGGGGATTTGCGGACTGTATCCTCGTTCCGCGATATTACCCCTTATACCCTTACGCGCGGACTTACTGCTCGAGCATGCACATAGCTCTCCCCCCCCCCTCTCTCTCTCGCGATATAACTTCGCGGTGTTATCCGCAGCATTATGGCGATGTAGCACGTACGACGCTGTTGAATAATAGCGACACGGCCGTGTATTTCCGCGGAAGGGAGAGAGGCGCAAACGGAGAATCGTCCCGATTGATTTTCCAATGCGAATTGTCGAACGGCGAGAGGGGGACCGAAAGTTTCCTAATGGCGTTTTCTCGAGGGATCGCTGACGGCGGCATCTGGATTATGGCAAGCGTGTCGAGAGTCAATCGGTTGTTGAACGAATTAGAGCCCGCCTCGGGACGCAGATTATATTAATCATGTCACTATTTTGTAACGCGTACTCCTACCGCGTTCTTTTACGAGTCAAAAGTGAAGTACAAATTCGATTTTCTTAACTGTTACATTAATTATGAAAAATCTATCATCAACTGTTAATGACAATTAAAGTAATTATGAAAATTATTAAAATAAAAATTTTTCAACAATAAAAAAATATTAAATTAAATATTCAAAGAGATGTGAGTAGGTACATTTAAATTGTGAAGGCTTTGTTTAATATAAAAATAATTGTAAAATTAATATAAACAATAGATTATCTTATGTAATATATAATAATATTCTCAAAAATATGAGAAAGATTAAACAATATCTTTATTCCCAATATTAAATTTATTACTTAATTGTTGAAACAATATCAATGCACGAAATCATAAGAAAACGTTTCGCCTCCGTGTTTCATTTACATTGCTACCCGTCATGAAAAGGGATTGAAGAGCCGTGAGGGAGTAAGTTTACACCCTAGTCGTGCGCACGACTTCTGGTTATTAATTACTCCAAAATCCAGAAGCTGTCAACGAGCCGCGGCTCTGCGGTGCACAGCCATGAAAACAACGTCAACACGAATTTCAGAGGCGTACATTCTAAGACGCCATATAATTGTACAAGATCAATCTAAAGTTTCATTGATTACTTGTCGCTCCTTCTAGCGATAGCGAACAACCTCGTTTCCCGATACAACATCGACGACGGCGGAGATTGAAATTAATATAATCTTGATGATACCTGATTATCAGTAACGACGTTTATATTCTGAGAATATAAAAGCAGATTACGTTACTCTTTCACGTGAAGATTTAGGATTGATGATAAACGAGGAGATGTTTAAAAAGAACAACGCGGGGAGAATGGTCGGAGAAAAACAAAGCGTAAGAATGAGAAAGCGGAAGAGGGTCGAAAAAAAAAACATAAGAATTCTTCACCCAATTTACCATAAACCCGATGATTCCGTCGGCAAAAGAGTGGCCGGATATTACCGGGAAAAGCCAACAAGAAATGTTGGTTGCGCATTATAGGACCGTGAGAAACAAAGAATTTTCAGAAGTTGCATAAAAGTAAAACTAACAAAGCTGTCATTTTAAGGAAATTTTATATTTCATACTGACGAAAAAACGACTTTGATTTCTCTATGGCCTTTATAGACTGAAAATACTATAAAATTTCTGGACATTTCTTTCAATTTATCACAGATAATTCTTTCGTCTTCTTATTATAATAAAATATTCTATTATTTTAATGAAAGATTACATATAATATTTAATATATCATAATATAAAAAATATTAATAGTATTAAACCATAAATAATAACTAAAGCATATATAATAATTATGTCTTTTTCGCTTATAATTTAAAATATTTTGAGGAAATAAAAGAAGTGTATATTTAATTACTCGTAATATTGCCCATTTCTTTTTGGAAAGACACTTTAAAATTTTTTAATGTAGCGATTTTGCCTTCGATTACAAATGTAAATTCATGAATGCGCCATTTTGACTGCCCTTTTTTCCGCCAACTAGTAGCAGCCCTTAAGGTGGCGCAGTGGCGGTACTCCCGCGGGAAAGAAACATCCAGGGTGTTCCCCCGGATGGGCGTACCTCGTCTCGTGAAATGTGATAATTAAAAAAGTGTGGTCTTTGTCTTCATTTACGCCGACGAAATGAAACGTTCGCATTAAAAATTCAATTAAACGCAGCATCACGCCGGAGTGAGTTTGTGGCGACCTGCACAGTTCGAGTATGAAAATGTGTATCGTTGCGTTTTGCTGACAGGATGAACAGAAATAGAAAAGGAGAATAGGAAATGGGAAAAGACGCAGGGATTGCGGCGCTAATTTTACGTGACATTAGACTGCAGTTTGCGGGTGCAACCCAGTCGTGTGAGAGGAGAAATCTGCTAAACTTTGGGTGTAAACGGTTAATTGAAACTTGGAATGAAAACAGATTAACTAAATTTCAATTAATTTCAACGAAATCATAATTTAATAAAGCTTCACTTGTAATTATAATAATAGATTAGAGGTTAAATTATGAAAACATTTAACGTGGAAAAATATGTTAAAAATATATGGAGCGTCTAGTTTTCGTTACGTAAAAATCGAAAGATTCGAAGTTGCGATTAAAGAAACTGGCAGTATCCCTGGGGGTGAGGAGGGGAGGACAGCGCATATAGTCGCCCCGTTACTATCGGCTTTTTACGAATCCGCTCCTTCGATCCACGGTTAAAAATTAAAGATGTTGTACCGGCTAGATCAGCAAGAAGAATGATAAAGGAATTTCCGATGATAAATCATTCCTCGCCGGCAAAGCCGCAAAAATGCTCGTCCACACAAAAACTTTAAGACGCGTGCGGTTATCCAACGATAAATCAATTTTTCGTCATCGTCGTAGCGACCGTAGCCGGATGCACGAAGGAAAAGGGGACCGAAAGAGTAGAGGCGGGGTTGAAAAATTAAACAAAAACAATGAGCACAGGCACAATGAGGAAATAAGCACCCATTGATAATGCCGCGAATCACGAGTCCGGGGCAACAATGGGATATCAGAATGGCTATTATACCCGGGTAGACTCAATTATTTTAAGCCACTTTTGTGCCGCGCTAATGAAGCGAACAAAGCCGAATATTAAAGCAACCTCCTATCCGCCATCACGCTTCGCGCTTATCTTCTGTGTCTCCGACGCCACGCTAGTTTCTTCAATAAGCTTTAATCCACCAACTGGTATTGCCGCCTTAACCTCACGAAGAATAAATTTCGTTAGATAATTACAGACCGTATCTACATTAATTTATTAGTGTAGGAAATAAGAATATGTGAAATTCCCATTATCTAACATCATAATTCCATTATTTTAATTAGTCATTTGTTTTTATGAAGTACACGTTAGATTATACGTGAAAAACTTTTACTATTTATAGCTATTTTTCCAAACGGTCGAAATCATATTTTATTTTATCATAATTTTTATTCTCACGATCCTACTTTCCCTTCTATCGAGAAGCAAAATCTATTTTTCATTTCAGAGTTATCGAAATAAATAATAATTTCATTCGCGGCCTAAGCCATCGCGATAACGTCTATAAATTCTCCCGGGATACGAATGAAACATCCGCACTCGCTTCACGATGCCGTTCATCCGGGAATAAAACACAAGCAAAGCGGTTTCCGAACTCATGACTTTTATAAGAATGCCGTCGATATCGCGTCCGATCGAAGGTATTGCCCCGAGTCGTGTGAAAAATTCTTTGACGAGTAATCCCGCGACGACAAAAGTACTGACACTCGATACTATTCGACGAGTTTCACTGCGAAAATCCCCCGAAGGCGACGAAAGGATTTCTCAAGCGAAAACAACCAGCTTTTTCCGTTTCGTGGGGGATTAATCGGCGCTATCTGATGTAGAAGTCGCAGGTGTAAAGGACGTTACAATTGTACAATCTAATAGGAAGTACACGTACAATTTTAATGATCAAAATCTTTTTCTTTTCTTTTTTTGTTTCTTTTGCAATTTAAAATAGTATTAAGAAATAATATTCACAAACTCTTTAAATTGAGAGACGAAAAGATTTTTATTAACTGATACCTCTTTTTAACAAAGAGATCTTTTTAAAAAAATATATAAAATATAGCGTTCTAAAAGTATTTCAGCAATAGAGATGAAGAGAGGATTGCATTCTTTTTAGAGTTAAAAAAATAATAATTTAGTCATTTAATGATATTTGATACCACGCTACGTATGTCGACATCAGAACGTGCCTTCCCGTTACATCCACAGGAAAAATCTTGTTAATTAGAGTTTCGGAATGGAGCACAAGACATAAGATCAGCGAGAGGAGACTAGGAAGAGAAGCGAGAGAGTTTCTTCTGTGGAATTCCGCAGACGTAACTTCAGCGCCAAAAAGAATAATAGCTGTCGCACATTTCCGCCTTTTCTCCTTGCTTTAGGAAAATTACATCCTCTTTAAAAAAAACAGACAGTATTTACCACAGAGAACGAAAATACGTATGAATATACAATATGTATATTACTTTTTGAGAACGCGCGAAACGTTTTATGCTCTCAAGCTGCTTTATTTTTTTTTAATAACGATTTTTTAAATATTAATGTGAAAAAGTCTTTTAACCGTGGAAAATTTCTTTTCCCGCTTGGCTATTTCTATTTGTCGACAAAGCTCGACTAATTAATATTGCATAACACTTGAATCAGTTTGTACGGAATATGTCCATGACGAAGATAAGAGAAAACCATTTTCCACGCTCGAACAATTGAATAATAAAATAGAAAAGAAACGAAATAAAAAAAGCTGACCAGTGAAAAGGCACAGGAGAAAATAGCGAACGAAGGTATAAATCGTGAAATCCAAGATTTAACCCCATCCGCCGCTTCGAGGCGACGAAACGCAACCCTCAGTTCGCTGATATGATAAACACCCGAAATGACAGCAGCATCCGCCCTTTTCCAGCATCCCCTTTCTTCAGTCCTCCTCCGGCCCTTCGAGTTAATCACGTCAGGCGGACGAACCCTCTGATTAAAACGGCCCTCCGTCTCTTCTTATTATTATTGTTATTAGAGAAGGCGAATGCACAGGGCACTTCGGGAGAACGGTCGGGAGAGACGCTAAGCCGCCGTCCTATATGTAGATACTGTTCGTCTGTACGCGAATACGCAGACCTTCCTGATTGTCAGAATTTTCGGGATTATTAAACGGCTGCTGAGTCGGGAAATAGTCTCACGCGTTCCTTAATCAACTCTTACATCTCATAAAATCAATCGCGTATTTGTACATAAAGTCGTCGAGACATTTTGTCGCGTATTCATATTGGCGTTTTGAAAAACCAAATGATCATTAAACGCTGCCGTGTCATCCATGTGCGTAAATTTTCGCAAAGGCTCCATCACCAATTTGTCACTGATAGTTTTATTTATCCGATTAAAAATTAAATTTGATTAAATATTCATATCATTTGGTTTTTCAAAACGCCAATATGAATACGCGACAAAATTCTTGACGACTTTATGTATTTAAAATATTAAACAAAACAATAAAATATTAAAATAATATATTAGAGCTGTTAAGCTCAACGCTAAAATCAGCAGTTAAAATGTTAAATAATTTTTTTACTGATTAAAAATGATATTTTTCGATAAATAACTATTCCTTTTAACTATAAATGTACAATTTTAATTTTAAAATATCTTGCGCAAATGCTTATATTATTGACAATAAATCCGTACATTAAAACTAAATTGACAGCATTTCCACAGTTATGATTTAGTAAATACGAAGTTGCTGCGCGTAAGATTTCAATATAAATACTTAACGAGGCCATTATCGAGGTGATTACGCGTGAAGCACGGTAGCGAGTGTATTACGAATAATTTACGTATAAGATTTGGTGAACAATTTTTTTTCCTGCCGCTGCAGTCGGGTACTCGTTGTCCGCACATCCACACGCGCGCACTCTTATTAAATCAGAAAATTCATTAAGGCCGAGGTTTGGATTACGCTCGAAGGCTTGGTGCTTAGCGAGAGGACGGGCCCCCACCGCCGTGGGCAGCGACGGAAAGATCATAAGGATTTAGAGCCGGTCGTAACGAGGCGACCCACGTAACAAATTACAAATAGTGTCGTCGGCTCCTGACGAAGTCGAAGAAACGACTTCTTTCGAGCTCGCAGCGACCCACCGGCCGTACTGGTAAGAAGATCGAGATCTCGAGCTCCTCCTAAGGAGCAAGGGAGGACCGAAGAAGAGAGATCCGGTTGCATGCCCGACGATATATCCTCGGAGCAACCAATCATGCTAATAAATCCGCCGGGCATAAGTAATACGGAACGATCGTAAATCTTCGCGATGTCGATGAATGCACGCGCCAGTATCGTTGTCGGGGAAAAGGCAAGGCGAGGAGGAAACGGTCGGAGGATCCTCCGTCGGTGCTTAATTATAGAAACAGATCTTTCTATTATCAGTGACTGGAATATCGAGTAAACTATCTCTGTTATGATATTCAGTATCGTATATGATACATTTGCTTTTATGCATGTTTTGATATCAGCAGGAAATTAGCAAATATTTCGAAAGACATTAGCAAATATTTCGAAATTGTGTCTTTAAGTGAATTTATTCAATAATTTAATTTATTCAGTATTCGTATTTATTTTCACGGAAACATATGGAGAAAACTCATTTAGAAGCTTAAGTCAGCCTGTTCGTTTTTTTTTTAAGCAATAATATCATGTTTAATATGTTCTTTAATAGCGTTTCGCGGGTTTTGAACGTTTCACTTCAACGTTTACATCTGAGATCTGACTTGCAAAATTCTCGATTCGTTATGCTGCGATAATTCGCATTGCTGCACCTCACGCTGCTCTTCCAAAGACGAAAAAGGCTCGTCGCGTGCTATCGCGGCACAGGTGTGCACACGGTCGAATGATCGGTGCAACAAGCTGCACGCGGAGAAACACGCAACTGAGACATTACATAACGTCTGTGATGAGGCAAAAAGAGACCGGGGAAGGCACTGCGTGAATCGGAGCCGGTGAGGCGCGCAGCAGCGGAAGGAGGATGGACGAAAGGAGGGCGGAAAGAAATGGAAATAATGAGTTCGCACGACGCGACCGGGACCTGCCTCGACGCGTTATAAAACGAGTCCTACCCGCCGGCAATGATTGCTGCCTTGCACGGGCTAATAGCACCCGTGAACGTAACGAAGGGTTATGTGGATCACGAGTTTGTTATTGGCTCGCTTAATGACCCGTCCGCTCGTTCTACCTGTCCGATACGCGCCACGCCGAGCCGCCAACGACATAACCGGTCACCGCGCATGGAGTGCCGGTATAACCCGAATTTATACATGGAAGAGATACACACGCGAAGATATACAAATAGATTACCTACAATGACTTCCCTTTTTAATCCTCTCAGCGCCATTAAAACATTTAAACAACTACTTTATACGACGTGATGCAGTTTTTTCAGATATCTGTCAAATAAATTCTACCTAATTTTTATTAATTAATTTCTTACGCGGCAATTATCTATCAATTTATGACAATTTTGATAAAAATGCTTCGAAAAAATTTTTTCTTAATTGTACAACTTATTTGTAAATTGTACAGAATGAACATAAATTATTCATGTTAATTCTCATTTGTGCTTTCTTAATTAGAGGCTTTACAAAACCTGAATGCATTTAATAATATTCAATGAAAAAGCAAACAGGAAGTATAATGTACTGCAAAAGGAAAAGACTCTTGAATCATATACAACTCTGTTCTCGTTTGCTCACTAATGAGATATTAAAGCATTAAAAAGCAATGTAAAAAGTAATTTAAAAAAGAGAATATCTTAATGGTAATTGGATCGGTCAAGTTACTTTGTACTTTATTCGCCACTTTTGTATTTACATTTCGCGAAAAGTATCTAGGTCACGTGCAAATGAGATATACCAAGTTGATTGCGAGCCCTGGACTTTAAAGCCTCGCGGAACGTTTGAATGGCTCGGTTGCAACTCTAATAAGGCACTTGACCTAGCGTTGCGCGCGTGTGATTTATTTCCGCAATATTCCAAACGTCAGCAATATCACTCGTCTTTCCCCTAATGGACCATAAGATCAATTAATTGTCCGTCTAATATTTGTCAGAATAGCAGACAGTATTGTTAATCAAAACATTCTTTTTTACAGAAAAATGAATATTCCAAAACTAACATGCTAAATACTAACATAAAGCGCGTGGAATAGTTATTTTATTTTTAAAATGATCTCTCGTTCAAGTTTAAAGAATCTAAACTTTTAACTTCTAATATATCGATATATATTCTTTATTTAACGTTAAAAATCAGAATTAGGATTTTTCGTTTATTCGTTTGTTGACATTTCGGATTCAATCGTAAAGGAAACGTGTCGACTCTCAAATGTTATTTGTCACAAAATCGAAAAGTCGTTTGGCGCGAAATCCGTTGTAAGCTCTTTCAAAGCGTCGTAAAAATTTGTCGTCAGCTTGCCGCAGCCGTATTCCAGATCGACCGACGGGTTATGCGATATCGTAAAGACATTTTCCTTCGGCGTACAGTAAGGTGCCGTGTAAAATTCCAGCACACTATCGCCGATGCCTTGAGAGATCCCGCGCGCTGTATATCGCGCGCACAGCCCCCGGGCTCTCTAACCAGAAATCGCAGAAATAGTCCGGACAAGTTAGAAACTCGCCGCGTTTCGACTTCCGTGCAGTGGCGTGGATGTAGTGTGCGCGCATTCCCGCCCAATAAATTAATCACGAAACTTTCCCAATGTGGAAGTCCGCCGCAAACTAATTTGTTGGCCGGCTCGGAAAGTACGCGCGCGTACACCTCCCCCGCGTGTACGTACACGCGCGCGCGCGCGCCGAGAAGTATAATGGGGTACGGTTGGGCGCACGTGCGCGCGGATCCGGCGCATAATCATTGCATTTATATTCACTCACCATCGATATTAGACGAGGATTGATCCACGCCTGCTGCATGTTATCGTCGAGGTACCGTTTCGCTATCCGGGTAATATGCTCTTGCGGCTCTTTCTTCGACACGGCCGACACGGTGGGCGGGACGACAACGTTGGCATTGTTCCTGAAACAGAAACGGATTAAACATGAGTATCGATCAGGCCAACATTCGTGAACACCTCGTAGAAAGCGAGCGCAGCCACGGTTATTACTGTGCTACATAATAATTAGGACGTTCGGAGCAAGGAAAGATATTTTCGATCCGAGGCTCGAGTAGGTAGAGCCTGAAGTTCGAACAAAGAAGAGTTACGTAGCCTTGACTAGACATATGGTACACCTCTAAAAATGATAACGAGTCAGTTAACCTTCAAGAATTAAAAAACAATTTTTTTTTTAATATTACATTACATGTAATGTGATAATATTTTTCCATATATAAAAGTATATCGTGCTAATTGTGAGATTATCGCAGTTTCTTGACTTTACATAGATGTCACTTTAGAAAATAGTGAGTACCATGATCATAATCGTAGTTGGCATGTAGTTTGCTGAAACATTTCGGTGAACGATGTCAAGTCACTTGTGCACGTATGAAATTCTCGGCATGCGTAGAATAACTTCAAAGTCGAAGCACGTGTGTCTCTTTTTGAGAAGAGAACATTCGGATACGACCGAAATGAGGTCTTCGATTTGTTTAAAGTACATCGGAACGTGCCTGAATTTCATGTCATCGTAACGCGTACAACACATACTTTTATTCATATTATCTTCGATGCATTGTACTTGTTATAATAACATCTGTTAATTCTCACACTCTAAAATTACTTGTTAGGAATAGTTTAAATAATTTATTACTTTAATATTATGAACTTTGCTTAATATGAAGATTTTCATCACGTACATATATTTTATAAAAGCTTCCCAAAAATATTATATCTACGAAATTAGAATTGTTCATTACACCAAGTAGGTACATGCAATAAAAAATGCAGACTAATCTTTTAAAATGCGAGAAATATTATGCATAGGTGAAAATTGCACTTGTCAAAAATATGTCTACACGCATAAAATTGTTGTAAATTAATCTGTCGGGTATATACTACTGTATAAAATATATGAACGCGTCATAAATTCCATTATAAATACTTTTAAATACTTTCAAGTTTAACTTTTTTATATAATCAATCGATTCATTTGTTTCTCGCAAATAGAGGAATCGCTTAATAGCAAGATAAATTAAATGCAAATTGCGTTTAGAGTCGCGTGCGATCGGCAGCGTTAAATAAATAAAATCTGGATAATGATGGGAGGTGTACGGCGTTAAACGCTATTATTTACTTGGATGAGTTATTAGTATGAACGACATTTGATGGAGAATAGTAGTCTAAACGCAGAATAGGTGATGCGGGTGTGTATAGGGTATTGTGGGGCAGGATGCCACGAAATTAACGGTCTCCTGTGCCGTACGGCGATGTATCAAACCGAATCTATTGTGCAAGCGCTGCACTATTGCCACCGTCACTGGCCATCACTGGCCGCCAGATTGCACGTTGCACGACGTAGAAACAGCTCGGAATGAGGAGGAGAGGTCGATACGATACGTATCTCCCCGGCTATGAGGGATCATTATAACATTGCAGCCGCAACTGTTTATCGACGTCTTAATTGAATTAACGCAACGATGTCCGACGTGCCCGAAAGAATACATTCCCACGTTTTAACAGAAGACCACTAATTTTCTGCAGACGGTTACTTAAATGAAATCACCGCTAACGAGAAACAAAATGAAATTATTATATAGACTGCAAAAATTATTTTTAATCGTACTTAATTGAATAAACAACTCGAAAATATGTGAATATTCTAAATATTTGGTTTATCAAATTTTTGATATAAAAACGACAGATTAAATACAGTTTTTATATTTTCGAACACTCGTCTAGTGACAAAATTTTGTAAAATGTACAAAAAGAAAGAATATAAAATTATTAATTTTTTTATAGCATGCACTTCTAAGATTTAAAACGATGTAGTCGTAAAGGAATTTCCTCCTAATAATTTCTTACGACTGTAAGACGCTATTACTCATACGTGCATTCTAATGACGCGACGCACGCTTCGCGTAGCCAGACAGTGACTGAATTCCCCATCGTGCGTTCACAATTATCCCATTAATCCCCAGATGGGTTACGCTGTGTGCAGACTTTTTAACTTCCCCGCGACGTCTTCGAAGCTTACGCGCATCCCGTATGCGGCATTGCTTCATGTAAAATTAATTATCCGTCTATCCCGCGGCAGGTTCTACCGAAATTTACGTTCGCTGTTTGTTCCTGCCAGGGTTGCGTCGAGAAACAGCCCGACTGAACGTTCTATCTAGGTAATCTCGTTCCGAACTTTACTACAATTTTCATAAAACAAATTAAATTGTATTTTTCTATGTTGTTTTGCATCTCCCAATTAAAATCTTGAAATGCTATGTTGTAAAGAGATGACTTTTGTCAACAAATAAGTGCCATGTATGTTGTATACAAAGAAGTTTATGATGATCAAGATATCGATTATATTACTTGTTCTCTTTTTCATTATTATTAATAAATTGTTAGTATATTTAATGATCCATATCTTTATTCAGGAATCACGCTAGCCTCCGACCGTTTTTAGATCTCGTAAAGCGCGCGCACAATACACGCCTATGAATAATCGCGCGCCCGAGCGCGTACCTATGTGTATACAAACATTACGAAACATGCATTCGCATTCAATGGAGAGTTCCTCGGCTCGAAGCGCGCGTTTAAACGACGCGCGGTGTGACTGCGAAGCGAGGCGGGGGCTGAGACGTGGATACGCCGTGGATATCCCATAAGTGAATTATGAGAGTTTATCGCGACTCCGTCGCCCCGTGCCTGCTGTCGTGGCGCAGCTGCCGGTTCAGGCCTCCCCAGCGAGTTAAATTATTGCCGGGATCCCCCGAAACCGTCTAAATTATTGGTCCCGGCTACGGATCAGCACCTCGAATCTTAAAGACGCGAACACCTCCGGAATACATACAATCTCGAATGCCGAGCAATTTACCTGGTTACGTATGATTACCAGGCATTCTCCTTTCCTTGGAGCAAGCCTGCCTCTTCGAAACAAAATGTACACAGCCGTTCTTTTTTCCCAGGAAGTTTTCAATAACTTTCAAATTAATTAGACTGATTTATATATTAAGATCAGTAATATTTTTATGGTGGGAAAGATGCTTAGGGCAAAGGTTATCGGTCGGTTGGTCGTTTCTTTTTTATTCATCCGCATCAACTCGACGACGCGAATATATCCGGCGAATACGATCGGCGAAGGTGGAACATGGTACTTCTCTATTCTCCTCGTATAAGGCGCAACAAAGTAAGTGTGGGAGTTAATAACGCGGAGGATGAAAAAGTAGCCATCTGCGAGGCGAGCGTGAGGCGCGAGTAAAGAAGGAGGAACGATATAAAGGAAGACGACGGATACGACGAGAGAAGATCGGACGACCGTAGCAAGGAAGATAATCTTCAGGACTACGCATATACTTCCTTTTGCTCGTCTCCGCGAGTTTTACGGAACCTCGTCGGCGGGACCCGAGGAGGAGCGACCAACGGACGAAATCCAACGCCGAGCAGAGGCGAACACCGCGCCGTTACGCTCGCTCTAAATCTCCGTAAATGCGTCGCGCGGTCGCCCGGCAGTCTCCTTCCCCCTGTTTTCTGCAGGTGTATCCCCCTATACAAACCTCTCGAGACGGTTCTCACGAAAATCCGCGCCGGCCGCTCGCTGAATGAAAATTCACGGTAGACTTGAGAAACTTACTTCGTCTCGCGTCCGCGAGCAATGGAGCGGGCAATGGAAACGAAAATGTACGGCGTGTTGCGCTGTGACAAAAACAACGTCTGTCGCGTCGCCGAGACGATTTAGAGAAATTGCGAATGTTTTTAATATGAAGAAAACTCAAGACAAATACTTGCTCCATACATGAGGAATTTCTTACTTCTCAGCGTGTTAATTTGATAAAAATTTATAAACTTGAATGATCTATATATGCATTTCTGTTTTGCTTCGTTTAACCATCATTATTATCGCATCACGTTTGCAACGTGAGCAACTCGAGTTTTCGTTCAGACTACAATTTATTCTGCCAGAACTCGCGGTAAAGTCAGAAGCCAATGAAAGGATTCTTGTTACACACTTTATGAGTACCCGAACTATAAACTCGATAATTTAATGAGTATTCTCGTTCAATACCTGTCCTCGCACTGTCGTTAAGTCAGCAGATTGCTACTAACGCAGTAGATATCGTCTCGCATACGGATCTTAGAGGACCGTTTCCTTTAAGTGAGAATATCTTTAAGTTTTCATTAAATTTTGCTAAATACTAACGTAATTTTCTAAAAAGAAATTACATTTCTATTGTTTTATATACAGGGCTCAAAGAATAAAAAGATTAAACGAAAAAGATATGAGGTTATTATGCAGAAGCATCAAGTATTAAAAGTAAAATGAATTAATAAAGAATAAATAACTCTTGAATAATATGTTTATCTTTTGTTTTTTGTTTTTTTTTTTCAAAATGTAGTCGGTAGCAGAATAATCGCACAAGTCATGACTCATGCTACTGATCGGTAAATACAACCGTTTGACTTGAAAATTACACCAGAAATTTCACGCCTCGATTGTTTCCTCGCGATACGGTTGCGGGCGCGAATAACAACGTTTCTCTCGGCCACCGATCCTGAAATAATACTGACAGCTACCGACTAGGTGGTGAAGAAAATGGGGGAGGAGAGCGACAGGACATATACACACACCTAGGTAACATTCTTGCCGTTTTCATGAGCGATAAAGCGCCAGTCGCGCCGCGTAAAACGTAAATCCGGCTATTTAGTGGGAGTAAAATCGATGGACGGGAACTCTCGATCTTCCACGATCCGTCTGCTTTAGGTATCTTCTTAACCGGTCATTTCCTGGCAAAGCGCTATAGATTACCGATCGTTACCTGCATACGATCGGCGAACGATTCACCAATGGTCTTCGGAGTATCCACAGCCCTGAAATCTGCTATGCGATCAAAACTTTTCTAGCGAATTTTTCTCTCATAAAAGTCAAGGATATGCGTGTTAATATTATAGCTTCGGCATTTTTTCAACTATCTTCATGTATACACGACTTGCTCCAAAGCACGTTCGCACATGTGTTGTCATCGCAGCAAGATTTTTTAAATAATTTGAACACATTCCTAACATTTTTTTTTAATGCCAGATTTATCACAAGTTTTTAATGTTTTGGTATTTCAATAAAATACGCAGTTTTGTTCAATATAATGTTAACTAAAAAAAAAATAAGTGCATTCTTGACATTGCGCAAAATCGATATTCATCGTTGCTGCAATTCTGATTATGCTGGGGCACGCGTACACGTGGCTTATATCCCCTGTTATGTCGCTTGATTCGCATTTGTAAGCAAAGGTGCATTTTCGCCCGCAATATCTGGCGGATATGCAACAGATACAAGAATCTTGCATATAAAGCTCTGAGCAAGGACCCAATAAGATAATTTGCTACTAGTACTGTCCATGTTGTAACATTTATGATTGATTCATGCTTATAAATATTATAGATGATGATCTGTAGCAATTCTTCATGTGGTCTATTGTTTATCACATTATATTTTATTTATAATAAAAATCGTACAAATATATTTTTATCAAATCTCTCTGAAATATATAAATCATATTTTTGGAATATATTTCATTTCTAGACAGTTATTTTAGTCATTTATAGAATTTATCTAAATGTGAAAATTCTATAAGTATTTTATTTTTAAATATTTAATATTTATTTTATTTTTAAATATTCAATATTATATTTTCATAAGTGTCATTATTTTATAATCAGATTAGAGAATATTCTTCAATTTAAATTGTCCTTAATTTTTTTCACGCTTACACAGAATAAAAATAGTATATTAGAAATGCAATTCTTATCGATGCAAAGAATATCTCGTCAAGTTCATATTTAAAGTCGAAGTTTGTTCCACGATACGAAAGTTATTTTCACCCAGAACGTGCAAAAAGATGTTGCAATATTCATCAGGGATACATCGATATGCGATAACGATACTTCGTAATCCAGGAAAGAATAGTTTTGAATAAATAAGCGATCGACGAAGATGAGAAAGAAATGAAGATAAATGAATAACGAGACTCGCATTCCAATGACTTCTTTGATATTAACCGACGGCGATTAACATTTACATGAAAAAATCCACCATAGTATATCGACTCGAAGAAATAACGATGTATTTTTCGAGAAAATAACGATGTTCCACGTCTACTTCGACGAGACGATACCATTCAGTACCTTCGCACCTAAGTACGATAACACTCCAAGTGATAAACTAACAGCGTAGTCTCTAGCAGCTTGAAAAGTTATCGCACTTTAGATGCATCCTGTTCTATCATTTTGATATCACTTCTTTCTTCTCTTTCTCTCTCTCTCTCTCTCTCTCTCTCTCTCTTTGTTCAAATAATTATTTTTCAAAAAAGATTCTCATCACGCAACATTTTCATATTACATATACAACATTTACCATTCTCTAATGCGTGTTTAAAATAATTCTTCTAAATTGATACTCGTTCAAAGTCTTTCATCTAGTTTGCAGAATTTCTGATAAATCAATGTGCATGAAAGATTGCATCGGTATCAAATCAAATAAGGCTATTCAGATTTATGTTCTCATATAAACCCGTTCCTTCCAATTCTCTATATATCACTGTGTTTATGTAAAGTCACGTCTATTCTATTCAATGCAAATACGTTCTGCGATTCGGTACGATCTCAATAAGGGACCTCGCTGTTGCTCGCGCGACGCGAAATAAGAATTTCCCGGAAAGAACGGTTATCGAAATTGAGATCGTTTATAGCGCGTACTTTCTAAACGTCGAACAATCGTAGGCATTGAGCATAGGTAAGATTCCGGAGCGAAATCGTTAAACGATCCCATCTTAGTGATCGCGCGTGCGTGCTCGTCGGTACCTTTGAAAGATAACACAGGTCGTAAATCCGTTAAGACCCACGATATCGATCTGCCATTGGATGTACTGCGCTCCTATAACGCGATAGAATCGACTTCGTTTCTCGGACCCGCAGATCTCTTTCTTTATCCCTCTCCACTTTGGTATCGATCAATACTTATCAATAGTGCATTCATGATATGACCCAAAACGATGACAATCCGAATAGGATATTATTTTATTTCTAACTAGATTCGAAGATTTAGTAATAAGCAAGATAAAAATCTAATATTATGTTAAATTTAAATATAAAATATCGCAATATTATTTTATTAAAGGTCTTTGTTAAAAAATTTTTTAATTTTTTTGCAAAGTGAACAAAAGAGATTATTTATGGACAAATTGTGGACAATCAAATGCCATATCAATCTTGTAAAAATTTGCATTTCGGGATGCCCATTTCATCTTTCGCTTATTGTTAGATATATTTGCATTTATATCATACTTCTAAATACGAATCGAATTGTGAAGGCAATTCTCTAATTCATTCAATTGATTACTTTTCAGGATGTAAGCATGTCTATTTTTATCAGAACACTCATACAAATTCAATTTCGTTCAATATTCACAGCTCTGTAGACTAAAATAACTAGAATTTTAAGTAACGACAAACTCAGAACCAGATAATCATATAGCGGATAGCGTTAACGGTCGGACAAGAATACCGCCGAAGTCGCCGAAAATTTCATACACCTTGCTACATATAGCCCGTGGAAAATTTAGTTACTGCTCACCGAATTTGGCTCACGCGAAATTTGCCGTCCTCGAATTAACAGCTTTGCTCGACTACTTTCTCGAATATAGCTCCGCAAGAATAGAAGTGAAAGAGCCCGATGCACACTAAGCAAAGAGTGACGCCGAAAGTAAACGCGCCGAAAGATAAATAGGCTATCAGATGGTATCGGCTTGGCAGCAACCCCCGAGAGCCTCTCTCCCTTTTTCTCATCATCTAGCCGCCGCCCACTTCGTCTTATTTTTCTTCTTTCGCTCCATGTCGCGTGTGCCTGCGCTGAACGAGTATTTGTAATATCCCAGTACCATATTCCGTCGTTTACGAGTAGGCATTCGAGACGACCTAGCCGCCGGTAGCAAGGCGCGTATCGACGATAACGATAATCGGCAAGAATGTACCGTGTTTTTCGCCCGCGCCATTTCCCTTTATCTTTGTTGGGTGCCACCTTCCATACTTGCTTCACAACTACCTGCAGCCCCCCGAGGACATGTCTCTTCACATGCTATCATGGCTGACTTCTCGAAAGAGATACTAAGAGGCCTTGAAGAGCCTTCTCTGTTTTCCAGTTCTCTTTGCAGCTGCGTTTGATGTCTCTGATGTGTCCTGAAATAGTCGCTTATCGGAGAATGATAAACGTTTAAGGACAGCAAGATATTCGTGATGTGAGTCACAAAGAGCTATAACATCAGAAAATCGCGTTGTCCCTAATGGACCGTCTTTTGTCTGCCACATTACTCTGAGAGAAGGATAAAATTCTATGTATATCTTTAGAGGGAAACAGGAGCAAAACACGGAAAATGACTATTATCGTCAAACGTAAATTATATCCTGCAAAGAACAAATCGCGATTCGACGTCTGCTTTATTGCAAAAAATACGATTAACCTCGGAATATAATTAATGTGCAGTGATTAGATTCTGTGTAAGAAGGAAAGCTGAGACGATGATTGTGATTTCCGTTCCTGCGCTTCTGGCCGCAAAGAAAGTAATGGATACGGCGTAACTACCGCACGTTAATTTCGAAACCCTTTTCACGAACGGGACGGAACACAGGGAGAAAAGAAAAGACACGATATTCTGGCAGCGAAACGTTCACCTTCTTCTATTCCACGCATCGTTAGGACTTACATAGCCGTGGCTATGGGACCTCGCGAGATTTAGCGGCCACCGCCGTTGATTTGTGACCCATTGTTCTCCGGCAGCCTGCGGAGTAGGGGCCCGACGGGGGGAGGGGGGGAAGACCAACTAAAAACTGGACTATCAAAGTAATGGCCATCGATTTGCTGCCACGGAAACTACGAAACGCACCCGGCGACTGCGGACCGCAACCGCGCGTTCTCGCTTCTGTATATATGTATATGTATATATATTCTATCGTATATATTATACCTTCGACGCCACATAAACTTGGATCGAGCGAAGGAATGAGTTCTCGTTAGATCTGAAGGATATAAACAAATTTCTTTCACTGCGATGTATCGCGAAATAATATAGAAATAATATTATTTTTTTCTTGATATAAAATTCATATAAATGACAATAACCTTTGAGGATTTTTGTTCTACGCAAATATAACTGTAAATCAGTAATTTATATCTTATTATCAGTAAATTATATTTTAATGTAAAGTCAAATTTTTTATAATCTAAAAGAAAAACGCAGATAAATGCAAGCAATTGTATAATACCTAGATTTTTTTAAACTCTTGTAATATTTTACATTAAAATTTTATTTAGGTTGAAACAAAGACGAAGCGATTTTTACGAAATCTTCAATGTCTTATTACCTAAATTTATCTAATTTAATAGAATGTAAAAGTTTCGTTGTGCATTCGTAAAAAGCAAGATGCCACGTATTCGACACTGAATGTCCGTTTAATCTTCCCTCTCCATTCGATAAGTTTTGAATGGGAAATCGAAGGGCCCCGTGTTCAATTCGAACGATCCAAGAAAGGGAACAAACGTAATAAACCGGTGAAGTCAATTCTTGCGAAGTCAGGATGACACAATGGGAGGACGGTCGCAGAACGAGCAAGCTCGCTCCCTCCTCCTTTCTCCCGAGAGAAACCTGCTTTATTTATTCCATTATCCCGAAGACAGGTAACAGTCTCCCGCTGTCTGGCAGCACGCTTCTCATCGTCATACATCGACGTACTTTGCAATCAATGTTAATGCACTCGACAAAAAGATGCTTAAACGATAAAAAAATTGCAATTTTTCTTAAAGTGCGTTGTAAAGCTTTTTAAACAATTTCATAAATCTATTTATATGATAGTCTCAGAATTTTTTTATTGTCTCAATAAAATTTAATTTTGAATATAATTAATTTATTAAGATATATAAATTTATAAATAAAATTTGCTCTGCTCTGCTCATTAACAATAACGAGACTGTTTCTCAAAATTATATCGAATACCTTAATTATACTAAAATTATATCGAATATCCGCCTTTAGAAAGAACAAAGAGAAAATATCTTTAAATTAATTCTTAAATTAATTAGTTTTATAATTTTCGTAAGGGGATTCTTAGCGTTTCAGATTACGGTTCCCGTTTTACATTATGTTCTTGGCTATACTCGTCATCATAGACGGTCGATCGATTCTTCCTTGACTTCCCATAGGAAGGTCGTCAATCTTTGACATTATATCTCAACGAGCTCACAACACGCGATGGGGCTGGTATTAATTAAAGCACGGTCGTTAATTGACGGACAAATCCGAGCGGGCTACGGATAAATACAGACACCTCGATCGAGACGTGAATGGCATTGTCAGCGGCTCGAAGAACTGCTTCCCGGGGAGAGATAATCAATTCCCTTAGCTGCACCGCCGGCACTATGTATACGATAGAATCGACGTAGAAAGGATAATTAAGCGAGTACGTCAGAGGTACAATACTCATTTCGTTGACATTAATTAAATCTGGTTGCGTCACATTATCATAGTAACATTAATAGAGCTCTTTATAATTTCGATTTTTAAGGAGTTTACATGATGCAAAATGTCCTCTATTAATGAAACATAGTTGAGATGAGACTTTTTATTTATAAGTCATTAAAGACCTAAAAATTTTTATCAATGCAAATAGCCTATTGCGTTTATTTTTGAGATAATTTTAAATAAATTTTATTTTCATGAAATTTAAAGTTTAATTACAACTAATATGAAAGACAATAAGTTTAAAAAAATATCTCCAAAATTTAATCTTCTAATCTTCTAAATTAATCTTTTCGTTAAGAAGAAACTGTCCACAAAGAAACAAAGCATATAAAACATATGTACATTAAGACATAATGCGTATATATATATAATATTTTTATATTACTTTAACCGTTCTATTTGGGGTCGGATTTCACGGTATGAAGGTGTATTACGGTGCATCGCGATATTTCAGATTCTGTCGCGTGTGCGCAAGCTCATCCGCATTCCTTCAACGCGATTCTACATTCCGGCGGATACGTATCAGGATTTTCGTCCATATACATCCTGTAAAAGTGGGCTTCCATCCCTCGCCTACGCGATTCCCAAGAATTTTATCCCCCTGGCAGCCAACCAGAAGAGGAGCCACCCCTCGGTATGATATTATGATAATACACTTATATTCATATGCAATAGGGTCCTCGACTTAGGAAGCCACGGAGGGCAACACGAAAGTCGCCCTCCTCGGGGTCTACAAGCCGTAATGTAATTCGATCGACACTTTAGCCCCGAGATGATGGAACGTCGGATAGAAATTGACGGCGAGCGGTGGGATGACGTGGCTGAAGAAGGGAAGATGGGTCCCGGGATGGCAGGTAAACTCTGACTACCGCGCTATTCGAGTGCCGAGGTTCCTGGGACTAATTGCCCGTTAATTTGGTTAATTGTGGAGGCACGACAAGTATCGGCTTGTTCCGACGACGATGGATCCCGCCGCGTTAATGAAGGGCAGCTCAAGGGGTGAGCGAGAATTAGGAAACGCTGCTTTTTTAATGAGGCGCAGGAAAAAGCAATTATAGCGGCTGCTATCAATTGCAGCGGGTTAAAGATAATCGCGATACGCGATTATCTTTATTAATATATTTTACACATAATGCGCTATCAAAGATTATTTAAGGAAACACAATATTAACATTATATCATGTAGTTAAAAGATATTTAAAAATATATACTTTTTTAGATTCATAATTGTTTTGTAAATAATAAAAATACAATTTAAAGAGCTTCTAGCAACTAAAATGATAAGAAACGTCACTATCACGATACGTGCGGAAAGTAAAGAGTTAACTTTAAATGACTATCCTGATTGCTAGCTTTTCCGAAAAACTAACGGAAAGTGTGATCAATACATCTATTATCGCTCAATAACATGTGATTACTCGACGCGAAAAATTTACACTGCTTTTCCGATCAGATCTGGGAGTCCTTTAGTCGGAAAGTGATTTCCTCTCAAGAACCAGACTATTGAAGACATTAACATTCTATTCGAAGGAACTATTTTCCTCGTCATTTTCCCGTCCTTTAGCCGGGATTCTTATTTGCGGATTACAGAAATAAGCCTGACAGGGGAAACGAAAGAAACTTCTTAGCAACGAAAATCCTAAGATTGATTATCTGTATCTATTCGCGTTTATCATGGCACTATTTGCTACTATTATAAGATGTCATCGAGAAAACGTTTTTATTGCAAAATGTGTCTGAAAATTTTTGCGAAATTCGAGGACTAAGTAAAGTCTGATTGTGACGCTATTTTGGATTGAGAAAATACGATTACTCTTTTCTCTCTATTTTCTTTCTACTTATTGAACGTCCGAATGGATCGCATCAAGAAGATAATTTAATTGAGAAATATTTTCTAAAATGTAAACTATATTAAAATTTATCCTTTGTTTCAAATCTTCTCTTATAATTTTATAAAACTATTTTTCTCATTTTGCAGAATATAAAAAAATAATATAAACTTAATAATGGACATGACTTAACACATTCGTTCTAAATTTTAATCTGTGATTGTTCATAATGATATGAAATTCTCGGTATATGAACTACCTTTCAGCTTCCCGCTTAATCCTATATCTACGCCGAGAATTTCGGGGTATTACCATGTATTAAATTTCAATACGAAAATTCGATATGACGTGGTATGGGCACGCAATGCAGCGCTGGAATTTCTATTTTTTGTTGCAAAACTATTCACGTATGCATACCTCATACTTATATACATACATGAACGTCTCTGTACGATATCGTATAATTTCGATATGCAATGCAGTCCGGAACTAGATGATGTTTATGTTAATATTTATGAATCATAACATTTTATCTGCTACTGTTTTTATAATGAATAAGAAGCTTAAATCGTTTGTAATCTCCAAGAATTTTTACCAGACAAATAAAATGTAAAATAATTGACGACAAATCTACAAAACGATTTATAAAATTGATCGTAACTTTATACTGTAATGTTCACTTTTCACGATGACGATACTGAACAGTCTCAACAGATTGCGTAAAAGAGATTGCGAAATCCGTAACGCTGAAAAACGTTTTTACGGTGGTCGTTACGCGCTCATTCAGTGTAGCCTGAATCCTCGAAGGAAGGTATAAATGTCCGTAAGTACAACCTGCATAGGCGTCTATGTAAGTATTTAGTTGCTTCTCTATCGCGTAACGCACACGAGTGCATTCCCGTATATAATCTCCTGATACTCCGCGGATCCTATAAGTGCGTTGTCTTGTCATCCAATGGCGTCTTAGGCACGACATTTCATTACCGCATTTCGAACGAATTCACCCTCTCTCGTCGCGGTCTCCCATAAAACAGTAGACAGCCATATAAGCAGTTTGCGTCATAAAATATAAGAAGGCCAAAAGCACTTTGCCAACTTTTTATAGTAAGTACTTTTGCAAGTAAGTCGACGTAAATTAGTGACGCTTTAATTATATCACATTTGCGAGGTATTCATAACATAGTCATTAAAATATTTTCTTAAAAGAGCCGCGATTACCATATCAAAGCTTTCATATTAAATTAAATGCTACGAAAGTTGAATGAGCTAGTTTATTTGATTTAAATATGAAAAAATAATTTAAAATCTTATAAGTCCAAATGTCATTTTTAATCTTACAATACATTTTTATTTACGGATAAAATACCATGATAGCTTCTAAGAAAAAATCTTGGTTTAATAGATAGATGTAAAAATTGAAACGGACGTATGAGAGGATACTCAAAAGTTTTCGCAATTTGAACGTACGAACTGGGACTCGTTCAGAATTTTGCCACTAAATATCGCGAGTCTACAATATTGTGAAACAGTCTGCCACATGACATTGTACTGAGAGTATCGTGTCAGTGTTCAGAAGTTTTTTTTTAATATCTGCAATTGTGTTTGACAACTTTTTTGTGAGATGGAAATGACTGATATTAAAGTACAGTGAATGTACATGCGTGTGAAGTTTTGTTTTCTTTTCAGTAAAGCAGCTGTGATAATCACAATGCCCAAAGAAGCTGAGTGTTACAAGATTCACTTCGGTGATCATTATGGGGCAACAATTAAATAAATATGTCACGTATTATATTTTTGTGCAATATTGTAAATTTAATACTATAAATTAATATTTCATTGTTCTTTTTAATATTAAATAATTCAATTGGCAAGAACAAGTGACATAAAAGACGCTTAGTGAATGAATTAATTACAATAATATAAAAAAAGAATAAACTACAGGTAAAATAAGAAATAAAAACGAAAAAAAATTTTAATACAAAAAGTACGAAAATAAATACACACAAAAATGCAATTTCTTTTAAATAATTCTAGAAACTTTTAGTACTTTCTCATGTATGTATGGTTTTACTCCAGTCAATCGAGACAAGATCATAATCATTTATATTCATTGATTGCTTGCAGGCTGGAATCATTTATAAGAGCTATTCATTATCCTTCTATCGCAAGTGAATTAATTCAGTACCATGATTCCATTGATTAATATCTAATGCTTATTTAAGCATAAATATTTACAGTCAATGATTCAATTATATGCTTTTTTCTCTCTACTCAAAACTTCAAACAAAAATTTATAAATTCATTCGATTTTTAAAAAAAAGTTATATTTTACATGTTAAGGGTTTTTTGTAACTACACTGTCTTTTCTCTCTCTCTCTCTCTCTCTCTCTCTCTCTCTCTCTCATATTTAATATAAATAATATATAAAAATACAATATAAGAGAAAGAAGAAAGCATTATAAGATTTTAATATTTCATATTGTTAACCAATTCGTCATAAAAA